>JAJJKW010000253.1:0-73418 GCA_023805745.1 Isotricha sp. YL-2021b
TCCCCAATCCCCAATCCCCAATATATTGGAAAAAATATATTTTAATTATTATTTGTAAATATTTAATTATTTCTTTTTTTAATTTTTCATTATATTTATTCTTTAATCATCATTTAAGAATAATAAAAATAAAAATAATGATGTTTTTCACTATCAAATAAATTATTATCTTCTATTCTTTTTATTCTTAAATGAAAAATAAAGTCTAATTTTTAGAAAAAATATATATTTTTTTTGAATAATCAAAATTATAAAAACAAAATTAACTTATATTATTCTTTATTTAATTTTTTATAAAAATTTTTGATAATTCAATTATTTTCTTTGTATATTAGATAAATATTAAAAAATCTATAAGATAATTTTTTAAATTTGTTATTTTATTTTTTATTAAATAAGAAAATTAAATTAAATAAATATTTTTAAATTAATTAAATTTATAATGTCAAGAAATACAAATTTAAACACATTAAATTCTCAATTTCAAATAATAACTCAGGATGGTTTAATAGAAAATGATAAAGAAAGAATAAAAAAAAAATTAAATTTAAAAAATTCAAGTAGATGTGGAAGTGAAAAAAATTCTGATGTAATGATATTAAATTATGATTATCTAAACATATCAACATATCAAAAAAATACAACTCCAGAAAAAAAAAATGATAAAAAAGAAAATGATAGAACATCAAGTTCAGAAACATTAAGAAATCCTCAAATAAAAAAAGAAATAAATGTTATAAATAATAATATATTAAATGAGAATATAAATTATTTTTCAGATTCAGAAAATTTTAATAATAATATAGATTATAATGTAAATGAATCTCAAATAACAAATATAAGTAAAATTATGCAATTAAATAATTCATCAACTGCAATATATAATAAAGTTAAAAAAACTCAAAATGTATTTAATGATAATTCTCAAGAAAAATCTGATGTTTCTGCTTTAGGTTTATTAGATGATGAACATTCTATTATGTTTGAACATCAAAATAGTATTCCTAAATTTAAATTTATTCAAGAAGTTGTTCAAAGTAATTTAGGATATGAAAATATTCCTTTTGAAAAAATTAGTAGATTAAATAGTAAAATTATTTTTAATATTTTCTGTTTTTTATATGATGATTATGGTAAAATTATGTCATCTGGAAAAAAAATGAAAAATTTATTTTTAGCTACTATTACTAGTAAATTTTCCTATTTAATTCAAGCTTTTCAAAATAATTTTAAAGATATTTTTGAATTTAATTCATTTAAATTTAAAATAAATAAATATATTAAACAAAGAAGAAAAAATGTTTCTACATTTTATGTAGAATTAAAATCAAAAATTAAAAATAATCCTTTATTAAAAAAATATAATGGTATATCTTATGAAATAAAATATTCTTTTAAAATGAAAAAAGGAAAACAAAAATCAAATTTATATCATCAAATATATAAATTTGATATAAGAAATGATAAATATTATCCAATATGGTTTTGTTCAGATATGGATGATAATAATTATATAAAAAGAAGATTAGTTTATTCTTCACCAGTTCAATATTTTTGTGAAGGAGATTATATATTTTTTAAAATAAATTTAATAGAAGGAAATAATGGTGTAATTTCAGATATAAATTTTCAATCATTAAAAAGTGATTATGCTCCAAGAAAATTATTTTTAAGAGGAATTTTTAGAAGTGATATAGAATTTGACAAAATAAGAGATTATGAAATAGAAAATATGGTTTTAAGATGGAATGATGAAAATAATTTAATAAAAAATAGTGAAATGTATTTTTATGTTCATAAATGTTTTAGTAAAAATTTTGAAATAAAAGAAATAAAATATGATATATCAAAAATAATATTTTACAGAGTAAAAATGATAGCATCAAAATTAGGAATAGTAAAAATAAATAGAGTATTTAATTTAAATATAGAAATATTATCAGAAACATCATCAACAACAAATGAATGTATAAATATAGGATGTGTAAATACATATACAAGAAGTAAAAAAATTCAAATAAGAAAAGGAACACTTTTAATATTATATATTACAGATGTAAAAAATTAAAAAAAAAAAATTTCAAAAAAAAAAAAAAAAAACTAAAAAATTTCACAAACAAAAAAAAAATAAATAAAAAATATATATAAAAATAATTAAAAAATGGGAGCATGTTGTAGTACAACACAAAATACAAATAAACAACATTCAAGAAGTATTCATCAAAAACAAAAAAAAGAATTAAATAAAGCAGATCCAAATGCATCTCAACAATTAGAAATTAATGAAATAAATGAAAGAGAAAAAATATTAAGAAGAGGAATAACACATGAATTAGAAAATTTAGTAAATAATTTTGATGAAGATATTAATTCTTATGTTTTTGGACAAAATAAAACTTTATTACTTGAAGCTTGTATTGTTTGTCCTAATCCAGAAATTATTGATTTTATTATGGAAAAAGGAGCTAATGTTGATTGTGAAGAATATCAAACTGGAAATACTCCTATTTTTCTTTGTGCTTTAGATTTAAAAGTTGATTTTGTTCAAAGATTATTAAAATATAATCCTAATTTATTACATAAAAATCATTCTCAACAAAATATTTTTGATTTTTTAAAATTTCAATTGTTTGAACAAAGAAAAAGCTTAAATAGAGAAATGTCAAGGAAAGAAAAAGAAAAATATGAACAAATTGAAAAGATGTTAAAAAATGCAGCGAAGGAATGAGGAGTTTTTTCTTTTTTTTTTTTTTGTTTTTATTATTTTTTCATAAATGGTTTTTTATAATATTATTATTCAATTTTTTGAATTTTCAAGATTTATATTTTTATTTTATTATTGGAATCGTATTGTAATTTTAATAATAAATTATCTTATTTAATTTATTTAAAATTATAAAATCAAGGAAAATGTTTTTTAATTAAAGTATATTTTAGAAATTTAAAAAAATGAATTCAAGAAAATATCATTTTAAGATAAATAAAAAATATTTTTTTAAATAGAATGATTTTGGATTTTATTTAATTATAAAAAAAACAGTATATTTTTTAATTGTTCAACTATTTGAAGATTTTGTGTGGTTTTTCTATAATTTTTTATATATTTATTCATTTTTTTTATTTTCATTAAATTATTCATAATATTATGAATTTTTTTTTTAATTAAATAATTAATATTGGTAACTTCAACTAAATGTAATTCTAAAAATTAATATCAATTAATTATCTTATAATTGGTATATTTCTGAAAGAATTAATTCTTTAAAATGTAAAAAATAAAATAAATGATAAATAAAATTATGAAATTTGCTTCATATAAAATTTATGACCAAAAATACTGGATTTAATTTGAATGAAAAAAGGAAAATTTTTAAAATTCATTAAATAGTTTAAATAAAAAAAAATAAATTTATTTAAATAAAAAATTATTGAATTTATTTTGCAATTATAAAAACCAAAAATTTTCCAATAATTAAATTAGTTAAACAGAATTAATTTAAAGTAAAATATTAATATTTATATTTTAATAGTTTTTATATGTTAAAAAAAATGAAAAAAAAATTTTAATAAAATTAAAATAAGAAAAAAAAAATTTTAAAAATGGGACAAGAACAATCGACCAAAATAAAAAATAATTTATCCTCAACATCAAAAATTCCAATAATCTCAAAATCTCTTTTTGACTTTTTATATATAATAGGAAGAGGAGGCTTTGGAAAAGTATGGAAAGTACAATATAAAAGAACAAAAGTAAAATATGCATTAAAAGAAATGAAAAAAGTAAAAATAATAGATAAAAAAAGTGAAAAAAACATAAAAAACGAAAAAGAATTTCTTTCAAAACTAAACAATCCATTTATAGTAAATATGATATGTTCATTTCAAGACAAAGAAAATTTATATTTATTAATGGATTTATTTCCTGGAGGAGATTTACGTTATCATATAAGTTATAAAAAGAAATTTACAGAAAAAGAATCAAAATTTATAATAGGATGTGTAATATTAGGATTACAATATATACATAGTAACAATATAATTCATAGAGATATAAAACCAGAAAATTTAGTATTAGATTTAAAAGGTTATGTTGCAATTACAGATTTTGGAATTGCAAAAAGAAATTCAAAAGATAATTCTAATGAAAATAGCGGAACTCCTGGTTATATGGCTCCTGAAGTTTTATTTTGTCAAAATTATAGTTTTACTGTTGATTTTTTTGCTATTGGAGTTATTTGCTTTGAATTTATGAAAGGAATTAGACCTTATTTAGGAAAAAATAAAAAAGAAATTAAAGATAATATTTTAAGTAAACAAGCTCATATTCATAAAAAAGATGCTATTCTTTTAGGCTGGTCTATTGAAAGCTGTGATTTTATTAATAAAATGATTTATAGAAAATCTAAAAAAAGATTAGGTTTTAATGGGGTTTTGGAAATTAAAAATCATATTTGGTTTAAAGGGTTTGATTGGGATTTGCTTGAAAAAAAAAAATTAAAAAGCTATTTTATTCCAAAAAATGGAGATAATTTTGATAAAAAATATTGCGAAGGTATTGATAAAATTGATAATGCTACTAAAGAAAGATATTTATATTATATGAAAAAAGATATGTTTAAAGATTTGTTTTTTAATTATACTTTCGTTAAATTTGATGTGATTAATGGAAATAATAAAGAAGAAAAAGAAAAAAATTTAAATTATTATAGTAATAGAAATATAACAATTATTTCAAGTAAGAATTGTAAAGGTAATAATAATATTAATAATTATACTAATTATAATAATCATAATCAAAATAAATTTTTGAAAAAATCTACCAATGAGAATGTTCGTTCTTATTTTAATTATGGTTCTACCGAACTTATGAAATATTTAGGTAATAGTAATTATAATAAAAATAATAATAATAATAAGGGGAGTATAAATAATAAATATATACAAATTCATCAGAATAACTTTTCTTCTTTGAATTTAGAAAGAAATCATTCTAATATTTCTAGAAGAATAATTTATTCATCTCCTCAAAATTTAAAAAATAAAAACTTAAAAAACGATGATAAAAAGGAATCATCCAAAACAATTCAACATAATAATAATACTAATAATATTTCAAAAAAAATCTCATCACCGATTATTTCTAGACCTATTAGTAGAATAAATTTAGATATTACTAATATAATTTCAAGTATAACAAATTATAAACAATTAAATTCTAATAACTCTATAAATAGAAAGAATTCATATCAAAATTCTAAAAATAAGAGAAATTTAAGTCATAAAAATTTAACAATTAATTCAAATAATAATAATTTATTGAAAAATAATTATTATTATAATTCAAATAATAAAAGTAATAAATATAATATAGAAATACAATATCCAAGATATAAACAAAAAAGTAAAGAAAAAATTAATTCAAATCCAAATGTTCAAATTTTAATAAATAATTCATCTATGAAATATTTAAATTTTAACTCATCATATTCCAATAATATAAATAGTCATAGAAATGATTCTCAAAAATTAAAAAATGAAAATAATAAAAATAATAGATTAGGAAATACAACTCAAAATAATTTAAAAAAAAGAGTTGTACAAATAAATTTATAAATAAATAAAAAATTAAAACTATTTTTAGGGAGTATTATTTTAAAAGTTTATAATTAAAAAAAAATAAATAAATGTATATAATATGAAATAATTATTAAAAAATTATAATTATAATAAATTAATTTTTTCATTAAAAACTTTTTATAAAAACCTCAAAAAAAAAAAAAATCTTTTTAAAAAATAATTAAAAACAAAAAGTTTATTTAAATTTTTTTTAATTTAATATTTTTATTTTCTTTCAATATCATAATCATTATCTAAATCAAAATCCATATCAGGAGGAACCTCTTGTTTAGGATGTTCTTCATCATATTTTTTTAAATCTTCTTCTAATTTAGTTTGAGGATCTTCTTCTTCTTCTTCTCCTTCTTTTTTATCATCTTTTTTTTTATCATCTTTTTTATCATCTTTTTTTTCTTCTTTTTTTTTTTCTTCTTTTTTTTCTTCTTCTTTTTTCTCTTCTTCTTCACCTTCTTTTTTTTCTTCTTCTTCACCTTCTTTTTTTTCTTCTTCTTTAACTTCTTCTCCAGGAACAATAATTTCAGGATGTAAATTTTTAGCTTCTTCAATAATTTTATTTCTTTCATCATCAATTTCTTGATTTGCTTTTATAATAGCTTCTCTTTCTTCTTTATATTTTAAAACTGCATTATATCTTATATTAATATCATCATATCTTATTTTTATTATTAATAATAAATAATCTATTAATTGATAAAGAGACCAAGAATAATTTTTAATATCATCTTTTTTTGATAATGCAATTTCTAAATTATCTTTTATTCTATTTAATTTATATATTCCTCTACATTCTTCTGGTTTTGGTCCTAATGGTTCATATGATATTATATATGGAAATATTTCATTCCATTTTTTTTTTCCTTTTTTCCATTCTAATTTATTTGTTTCATCTTCATTTATTGTTAATGGATCTATATGACAAAAATATAATATTGATTGAAATACTTTTTCAAATTCTACAAATTCAAATTCTTGAAATGTTAATAATATATCTTTCATTTCATTTTCAAATATTAAACTTTTTAAATATCTACTTCTTGCTATTTCTCCAAAATGTTTTTTTGTTTCTTCATCTTCTGCAGGAATATTTTTTGATTTATATTCTTCACTTGCATAATAATTATCTATATATTTTTGAATAAAATTTTCATAATTTTCATCAAGAAATTTTTCATCTTCTTTTAATTTAGTTTCTTCATCATCAAATTTAATTCTTATATCTCTATCTTTTTTTAATAATTTTTCTTCTAAATCTTCAATAGAACTTCTTATTGTATTTCCAATTTTTTTAATAAATTCAATTTCTTTTTCTGTAAAAATTCTATCTTGACCAATTGTATCTAAACATAATATTAATTTTTTTTCTTCTTTTACATAAGGAGTTAATTTAACTGGTTCTTCAGTCCATTCAGTTAACATAGCTTGTAATTCTTCTAAATTATTTATTCCATCTAATTTATTTTCACTTTCTTTTTTTTCCTCTTTTTTTTTATCATCTTTTTTTTCTTCTTTTTTTTCTTCTTCTTTTTTTTCTTCTTTTTTTTCTTCTTTTTTCTCTTCTTTTTTTTCTTCTTTTTTCTCCTCTTTTTTCTCTTCATTTTTTTCTTCTTCAATTCCTTGAGCTTCTTTAATATCTTCTATTTTAGCTTTTATTTCTTCTTGTCTATCAAACCATTCTTTATATTCTTCATCTTGTTTATTTTTATTTTCAATATATTCTTTTAAACATTGAATTGCACTTAAAAGTGAATTATAAGACATTGAAGTTTCATAACTAATATCTAAACAATAATAACAACCTAGTCTTGGTTCTCTAAAAAATTTAATTTTAGGTTCAACAACAACATCATCTATTAATAAAGTTTTAATTTCTCTTTCATTTTCAATTTCTTGATTTTCATTATTAATAATATTATTATTATTATTAGTATTATTATTATTATTTGTTTCTGGATTTGGATTTTCTGCATTTTCAGGATTAGGATTTTCATTTTGTTGTTGTTGTTCATTTTGTTGTTGTGTTGGAGTAGTATTATTAATATTAAATAAATCATATGTAATTCCTTGATTTGGTTCAATACATTTTCCATGAAGAAAATTATGATCATTATTCCATGCAATATATCTTATAACTTGTGTATTTGGTTGAAAAATATGTCCTGTTTCATCATCATCTTCAGTTACTTCTTTTCTTTTTAAATCATATAATGCTATATAAACTCCTGTTGCATTTGTTAATATTTTTAATTCTTCACATATATGATTAAATCCTAACCAAAAATCAGGACATGTTTGTATTTCTTTTATTAATGCTTCTTGATGATCTGAATATACTTTTTTTGATTCTTCAATTAATTGATTTTTTGCTTCTTCTTTTTTATCTTTTAAATGATATTTCATTTTTAATTTTTCACGTTTTAATTCATCTTCTTTATATTTCCTTAAAAGTTCATTTGATTTTGATTCTCGAAGTAACCATTTTGATAAAAAAATTATTGGATTTTCTGGTTTTATTCTGTATAATTCTGTAAATCCTTTATTTAATGTTTCACATAAAGTGGATTCTTTTAAAAATTCTATTTCTGGAATATATTCATTTTTTGGATTTAATACCATTTGCTCTTTTAAACGTGATAATAAATCTGACATATTTTTTATTTATTTTATTTGATGGTAAGTTATTTTTTTTATTTATATAATTTATTTTTTTTTTATTATTTATTAATTATTATTTTTGCCAATAAATTTAATAGATTTTCAGTTTATATAAATGTCATTTAATTTTAGTGATTATAAATTTTTCAGCGGATCAAATAATTTAATAAAAGATTATAATACAAATTATAATATTTGTAATGATATTGGAAGTCTTTCAAAAGAAAATGATTTAGAAATAAATGATATTCAAAAATATTTCAATCCAATTGAAAATAAAATAATAGATTCTCCTCAAGAAGATATTCCTCAAAAAAATACAAAAAATTCAAAAACAGGAAATAAAAAAGATCAAAATACATTAGAAACAAAAATGAATAATAAAATAGAAGAATATTCTAAAAAAATGAATTTAACAACATCAATAAAAGAAAAAGTAAAAGAATTAACTAAAAAAGTATTAGATTCAAAAAAAATGAAATTAAAATTATTAGAATGTATAATTGCTTCAGTAATATTTGTAGTTTGTAGAAATGAAGAAAAGCCAAAAACAATGCAAGATATATCAACACAATTAGATTTAGATAGAAGAACTGTAAATAGATGTTATAATTCAATAAAAGATATGATATTAGAAAATAAAAATCAAATACCTCAAACTGTATCTGGATTAATTAATTCTTATTGTGATAAATTATTAGAAAATAATAATAATGATTTAAAACAATTATCTAATAATATTGCAGATAATGTTTGTAAATATGAATTAATTGCTGGAAGAAATCCTAATACAATTGCTGCTACTTGTATTTTAATTGCTTCTAGATTATTAAAATTAGAAATTGGAAAAAAAGTTATTTCTAAAAAAGTTGGAACTACTGAAAATACTATTACTAATGCTTATTCTGTTCTTAAAAATTATTTTGAATCTATTATTCCTAATCAATATAAAGAAAATATTAAATTATTAGATGAACATTAATTTTTTGATATTTTAATATTTTTTGACTTTTAAGAATATCTTTTTAGGTATTTATAAAAATAAATATTATGAATATTATTAATTGTAGTTAAAATATTTTATTTTTTTTCTTTTTTTATTTGAATTGTTTTTATAAATAAATTATATTATAATTTCCATTGAAATTTAAATAAAAAATAAAAAATGAATGAATATAATTGTGAAACTTATGAAATAAATAATAATTTAAATCAAGATGAAATTATATGTAATTTAAAATCTCAAATTTTTGAAAAAGAACAAAGACAAAAAGATTTTTGTTTACTTCAATCTAAATTTAGAAATCTTCAAAATGAACTTGAATCATTATCTCAAGCAAAACTTAGAATAGAAAATGAAATTCAATCAAAAGATTCTAAAAATGAAGAATTTTCAAATTTAGAAGATAAAAATAATAATTTATTGAATGAATTAAAAGAAAAAAAAGAAATTATTCAAAAATTACATAATGATAATGATGATTTATTTAAAAACTTAGAAAATACAACCATTGAAAATAAAGAATTAAAAGAACAAATTTATGAACAAGAAAATAAATTATTAAAATTAAATGAAGAAAAATCCAAAATTGAAAAAGAAATAATGGAATTAAATCAAGAAAAAGAAGTAGATATAAATAATATTCAAAATTTAAATAATCTAATTAATAATTTAAATAGAAAATCAAAAGAACAAAATCAAATTTTTAATGAAAAAAATTTTCAAAACCAAGAATATTTAAAAAATTTAAAATTAAAAGAATTAGAAAATAATAATTTATTTGGTAGATTAAAAACAAGAGAAAATTCATTAATGACGGCTCAACAAAAATTAGAAAATGCAAATAAATATCTTGAAAAATTAAAAAGTAATTATAATATTTTAAATACTGAATATCAGAAACATAGAAGTAAACATATTGAAATACATAATAAAATTGATAGAGAAAATTTATTGATAAACGAAATTAGTGGTAATAATAAAAAATTGGAAGATATTCTTAATAGTAGAAGTGAAATTGTAGATAAATTAGAAAAAGAAAATGATATTTTTCAAATTGATTTAGAACAATTACAAAAAGAAAAAATTTATTTAGGAAATAAAGTTGAAGATTATAAGAAATTAATTTTAATTTTAACTGAACAAAATGATAAACTTTCTAAAGAATTACAAGTAGTTTTAGATAGAGATATGAATTTATTAATGGACACAAGAAGAAATGAAAAATTAAAATGTGTAGATGAACAAAATGGTCATATAGTAGGAAATTCTTTTGATAATTTAAATGTATTTTTTGATCAAAGTCAATATACAAATAATAATGAAAATTTTTCACAAAATATATTTATGGAAAGAGGAAATGAAAATGAAAATGATAGTAATAACGATAATAATCTTGATAATATTAATAATAATAATAATAATAATAATAATAATAATAATAATGAAAACAATAATTATTTTAATAATAATAATAATAATAATAATAATGAAAACAATAGTAATACTAATAATAGTAAAATAGAAAGTGATAATAATAGTTATGAAGATAAAAGTTAAATTATTTAAATAATTTATATTTTTATGAATTTTTTTCTTAAATATTTAAATGAAAACAAATTTTTAATTCCATTGATATTTTCATAATATATATATAATTTAAAATATTTAATTTATATATTATTATTATTATTTGCTGCTTTATTAAAAGGAAAAGTATAAGATTCTCTATTTGAATTAGAAGAAAAATCTTGATAATTATCTTTCATAACAACAAAATCTTGATATTCAACTTGAACATTTTTAGCAAGAACATGATTCAACCAAATACAAATTGCTCCAGTAATAATAATAGCAAATCCTGCAGATTTCATATGATTATCTGGTGAAGGAGAAATAAATAAAATTCCAATCAAAATATAAACAATACCTCTTCCAAAGTAATTTGATAAAAATGGAAAAATATATAATAAATAATTATGAAGAACATAAGGAGAAAATTCGCTTAAGAAATTACATATTATAAGTAATATTGAATATAATTGAATTATTGTTATACAATAATTACTTGAAAAATCAGATAATAATTTCATTAATGAACATGCTAGAAAATAAAATACTATTACTGTTATAAATATTTTAACTAATTTTATTCTATTTTTTTTAAAAAATTCAAATAGATCAAACATTTTTATTATATTTAATAATAATTAATATAATATGAAATATAAAAGAAATAAAAAATAATTATAGTTAACAAAATTTTTTCAACTAAAAATGTTAAGGAAAAAATTATTTTTGTTTGATGACGATGATAGTTTAAAAAAAAGAATAGTAAAATTAACAGGAGATGATATTACATTTAAAGATGTTGAAGGATATAGAAAAGATGTTATAGATATGAAAACAGGAAGAGAAATTGTTTTTGATAGAATGGAAAAAAAAATGAGATTATTCGATATAATAAAACAATATGAACTTTTTTTTAATCAAAAATTAAAAATTTATGATAAAAAATATATTGATGGATTAGTTGATTTATTAGATAGTAATGATTATGATTATTTAAAAAAAAGAAAAAAATTGTTTGAAGAAAAAAGAAAAATTCCGTTATTTAAAACAAGTAGAAATTTCTTTAGAAAAAATGAATTTCAAAATGATTTTCATAAAATCTCAAAAAGAAAAAATTTTAGTAAAACTTTATCTAATTTTAAATTTAATCCTAATAGAAAAAAAACAAGAAAAGTTTCTACAAGAACAATGTTAGATTCAATAGAAAAAGAAAGTGAAAAATTAGATGCTATTAATCAAGCTGTTAAATTAGAAAAAGAAAGATTAAAACATGAATATTTAAATACAACTTCAAATTTAGATAAATATAAAAAATCAGTTGAAGAAAGATTATTATTTAGAAATAAAATACAAAGACCTAGAAATTTATTTTTATTAAATTTAAAGAATGATTTTATTTCTAATAATAATTCCTATTCAACAAAAAATCGAACTAATATATTATCTCTTTCTAAAAGTAATAGAGATAATCAAAATAATAATATTACTTCTTATTTTGATGAAAGTTTTAAAGAAAATTCTTATAAAAAAAATCAATATGTAAAAAAACATTCAAAAATACAAACAATGGGTACTTTTAAAATTATTAAAGAAAAACCAATAATATTTAAAAAACCTTTCAGTATGCTTGGAGATTATTATAAAAATTATAAAAATGCAAAATAAAATCTTATTTATTTATTATTGTGGTTTTATGTATAATAATAAAAAATTATTTAATTTATTTAGTATTAAAAATTAAAAATCTAGTTTTTTAAATTTATTTAATGATTTATAAATTTAATGGAAATCCGGAAAAATAATTCTATAAATAATAACAAATATACAAGAGAACCATTAAATGAAGTAGGACCAACAAACCCAAATTTTGTTGATAATTTAAAAGATGATATTATAAGTTATTCATATAAAAATAGTTCATCTTTAGTTCAAAGTAGTGAAGGAGAATTTAATGCAAATTATTATACCAATTTCATTAATGATTTATTTGGAAATGAAGAACATTTAACAAGATCTTTATGTGTTTCTCCTCCTAATAAACCTAGAACAACAAATAAAATTTTATCAAATAAACAATATTTATCTCATTTTCATAAAAAAGAATCTAGAAGAAGTTTTTTTAATAGTAAAATTAGAGTTAGAAATAATTTAAAATCTCCTAATAAAAGAAGTAGATTTATAAATCAAAATGAAATTAGTTTAAATAAAAATGACTTAATAATATTAAGTGATAATAATTTAAAAAAATATAATGTAAAAGAGAATAATATTAAAAATGAAAATAAAAAAGTAAAAAGCAAAAAAAATTCTAATAAAGATATTATTGTATATAAAAATAATATCAATAATAATTCTCAAAATGGAAATGATGAATTATCAACAAAACCAGGAAAATATATATGCGAAGAAGAAAAGAAAAAAAATTTTTTATGTTGTATTAAATGCTAACAATTTATACTCTATATATATATATTTCAATTATTTATAATTTAATTATATATAATAATAAATTTATTAGATTTTTATTAAATATATTTATTAAAAAAATTTTTTCAAATATTTAATATCATTTAAATCTCATATTTAACTTCTTCAAAAGGTTTATTATATAATTCTTCAACATTAGGATAATAAGAATATTTTTTTTTATAAAATAATACATAAGCACTTTTTGCAACTATATTATTTTCTTCTATTTCAGAAACAGATGAATCATTAAAAATATACCATTTCTCATCAATGAAATTTTTACAATAAGCATAATAATGACCACCATTTAATTCTCCTATATGATTAGTTACACCAAATAAATCATAAAGATAATTTTTCCCTTCTTCTTTTTTATATATATAATTTCTCATATCTAAATCTTTAATCGGATATTTAACAAAATTTCCTAATTTACTATAATTTTTAAATCTTTTTAAATGAATTATTAATATTTCTGGACATGTATAAATTTCCATTTTTTTTTCTGCTAATTGATGCTCTTTACATTTTGGACAATACCATTTATTTTCTTCTGTTAATTTTTCTGTTTTTCCAAAATCTTTTAATAAATTTAATAAATTTAATTCAGGACCTTCAACTTCTGAAAAATATGAAAAATTTTTTGTTATTCTTTCTGGTTCATAAAAATTTTTTATATTTGGTAAATATTCTGGAAACCAAACAATATTGAAATTTAATTGATAATCTTTTAATTGTTTATTATCTTTTAAAAGTTTTTCTATTTCTTCTCTTATTAAAAATTTATTATCTGATATTGAAAAAATTTTTCCTAAATCATTATCATCAACATTTTTATTTTGAATACCAGTATTATTTTCTTCTTCATTAACAATTAAAGAAGAATTATCATAAAATAAATAAAAAGGACATTTTGATTCTTCATGAATAGAATATGTTAATTTAAAATCTAACTTATTAGAATATTGTTCAATATCAGAAGAATATTTTTCAAATTGATTTTGAAAATCATTTAAATTATAAAATTTAGAATTAGTTTTACAAAAAAACTCAAATAAAGTTTTATTATTCCAATCTTTATTAATATAAAAAATTCTTGGAGGATTAAATTCATCTTTTGGAGGATAATTTTTTTTTTTTTCATCTTCTAAATAACTAATTTCATAAGAATAATTTTTAAAAACACATTTAATCCAATTTTCTTTATCAATTTTTTCTTCTTTTTCATTTAATGTTTCTTTTAATTCATCAAATTCTTTTGATTTATTATCAATAAAATCATTATTTCTTGAAATTTCTTCATATACATTTTGAATTTCTTCTTTATAATTAAAAAATTCATTTCCAATTTGAGAAAGAATAAGATTAGATTTTGTTCCAATTAAATCTTTCATGAATTTATATTTTGATTCATCTATTAAAATTGGTCTATCTCTATCAACTAAAAAAAACATTTCAAATCCATAAACTCCAATTTGAAAAATATAATTTATTTTACGTCTAAATTGCTCAATAGATAATGTTTTATCAATATTCATTTTAAATTCTATTGGTTTAAAATGAGTATCTTCATATAGAAAATATATTTCTATATTTTTCCCTTCTTTTCCTTCAGTTGGAGAATTTAAAGAAAGATTAATAATTGCATAAGGTTCAAAAATATTTGAAATATTTTTACAATTTTCATTTGGACAATAAATAATTGTTTTAAACATTCCATAAAATAAATCAAATATAATAGATTGATTTCTAGCTTTGAAAATATTATAATAATATTGATATTGTTTATTTTCATCTTTTAATTCTAAATCATCTTTTTGTTCAATATAAGGTTTATTTAAAACTTTATTTAAATCTTCATGTAAAGCATCTAATAAAAAGGATAAAAATTCTTGAGAATCATTTTGTTGATAACCTTTAAAAATTGTTCTATTTTCTCCAATTATTTTTTTAAATTTATAAGGAGGAAAAGAATTTTCTTGTCCATACCATATATGTTTTATTATTTCTGAATAAGCATTAGTTATTTTTCCTTTACTTCCAATTGGATTATTTAAATTAATAAATTTAAGATAATTATCATTAAGAAAATATTCTGTTAATATTTTACAATTAGATAAACATTGTAAACCAGTATTCATATAACATGTATTTCCAATATTATCTAAACCTACTAATCCATGTTTATTCTCTTCTTTATTTAAAATTAAATTTGATAATTCTTCTTCTCTTTTTTCTGATATATTATTGTAATTTCTATGTTCATAAGTTGAAGTTTGATTTCTTGAAGTAGAATTTATATTTATTGTTTCATCCTCTAATTTTATATCAGTTTGTATAGATTTAAAATATCCTTCTTCTTCATTATTACAAAATTCCAAAATAAAAATAAAATTTGATAGTTGACAAATTTGAAATTTTTCTGGAAATTTTTTTAAATAATCACTTCCATCTATTTTTATTCCTTCTTTCAATTTATTAATATTATTTTCAAAAAAATCTGTAAATTTTTTATAACTCATATCGTTTAATAAATGATATATTTGTATTGTATTTTCATTTAATTCTTCAATTCCAAGATTTTCTTTGTATATTTTATTATTTTCAGTATTCAACATTTTGGAAAAATATTTATTTAAATTTTCTTCAGTTAAATATTCAGGTATTAAAACATTAGTTTCAATTATGTTTTTATTTTCATTAAGACCTTTACGAGTTGGAATTAAAATAAGAGTATAATTTGAAGCTCTATAATTATATTCACCTTTTTTTAAAACTCTATTTTTAGTATAAGGCCCTTTTAATATATAATCACAACCAAATCTTTTATTTAAAATTTCAAAACTTTCTTTTGGTAAAATTCTAAATTGATTTTTATTTTCCATTAAAGGCTTAATAACAGGTTCTTCATAATTTTGAATAAGAAACTCATTTTGTTCTGGTATTAAATTTTTATTTAATATTTTTCCTGGATAATCTTCAGGTTTTGGTTTATAAATTAAAGGTTTTATTTTAAGATAAATTTCTGGATTTCTTGATGTTTTTTTAATTTGAGGATATCTAACATATTTTTTCCAATTATTATACCAATCTTGACTAATTAAATAAACATCATTTTTATAAGATATCATTTGAATTTTTTTTCTATAACGAATTTCATTTAAATATATTTCTCTTGCTTCTTTAAGTATTTCATTTGATTCTTCTGTATCTCCAACCATTGCTTTTTCTGCTAAATCTCTTTTAAATATATTTCCTTTTTTATCTACTAATTCTTCTTCTTCTATTTCCATTATTTTTATATATTTAAATTTTTTTTTCTTAAATAGTTAAAATATAATTTTTAAAATTGACATTTTTTTAATTAAATAATTCTGATGTTTAAAATTTACTCAATAAAAAATAAATATATTATTTAGATATATGATTTAAAATATGAATAATTATTTATTTTTTTATATTAAATTTAAATTTATTTTTCCTTTATTATTAAAATTAAATAATAATTTATCTATTTATTAAGAATATTCAAATATAAAAGTTTATTCTTTTAAATAATTATTATATTGTTTTTATAATGAATTTTAATTGAATATTCATCGAATTTATACTTAAATTAGAATAATAAAATATAATTAATCGATATTAAATATTTATAATTTTTTTTTGATAAAATATAATCATATGAATATGATTCTTTATTAAAATTGTTTTTTCTAAAAATTATTTTAAAACCTTTTATTTATTTCTTTATTTATATATATATTGAAAGTTATTAGATAAAAAAAAAGTTAATTATATAAAAAAATATATTATATAGGACTACCATATTTATTATTAATTGCTAAATCAAAAGAAAATTTAGGAATTACTCTTTCTTCTGTTTTTGAAGATTCATTTTCATTAATATCAGAATATTTTTCAGTAGTATCATGATTTTTATGATTAATTCTATTATTTTCAGTTTCAATAGAAAGATCTTTCTCTTGATTATCTTGATTATTTATATTATCTTTTTTATCCTCCCAATTTAAAATATCTAAAATAGATTTTGGAGTTAATCTTGGAAAAAGAATAAATTGACAATTTCTTTGTAAATTCCTAGAATAAGGATTTTTAAATGGATTAAGAAATATTTTTTTTAAATCCTCTTTTGTAGTCCTATTATTTGAAATTACTTTTGTATGATAAATAAATAATCCAATTGTAAATATCATTGATAAACCACAATAAATAATCAAAAAAATAGAAATAATACATTCAGTCAAAATAATTCCTGCATTTTTTTTTCTTTGAATATTTTTCTATAATAACTTTAAAAATATTTTTTTTACTTTATATCCTTTAAAATGATCATAAGTGAATTTCCAAATATGAATAATACAAAATATAATAATTAATAATGACATTATAATCAAATTAGTTAAAAATAAATAAAAAAATTTATAATTTCTTTTTCCAACACAATTTCCAATCCAAGGACAATGATGATCAAATCTTTCAACACAATTATTACAATCTTTACAATGTGTTGTTCTTAAAGGTCTTATTATTGAACAAGTTTTACAAAAACGATATTGTCTAAAATAACCATTTTGAATTATTTTTATTTGTTTTCTTTCTTCAATAAAATTTATTTTAAATCTTAATAAAATCCCAGGATCAGAAAATGAAACAATTAAAAGTAATATTATTGCTATTATATATATTATTCCTATTATTATTGGAATACTTATACTTATTTCTTCTTTAAAATATTTTGAATTATATACTAAAAATAATATTGCTGGAAGAGAAACTGATGTAAATGTAAATAATGTTGGTTTTAATGAAGTTGGACCCATTAAACATTTTCCTTTTAAGGGAAAATAATTATATCCTTCCCATTTATTAAATGATGTTACTGGCTGTTTTTTTATTTTATTTTTTATTATTAATGAAGATTCTTACTTTTTTTATTTTTAAATGTTCTACTTTTTTTGACATTTTCAAATTTATTTTATTTTTCATTTTTTATCACTTAAAAATTTTTTCAATAGAAAAAAAAAAATAAAAAAATAATGTATATTGAAATGTTTTTCAATTATAATTCTATTTAAGAAAAAAATAAGTAATATTCAAATTAATATTATAAAATTATTAAATTTTTATGAGTTGATAAATTATGTTTTTGTTTTTTTAAAATTTTTTATAATTTTATTGTGATATAATTGTTTTTTTATATAAATATATATAAACTCTATAAATAATATATATTATTAATTTTTACTAATTTTTATTTCGATATGTAAAAAAACTAATATTTCATAATAAATATTTATTCGAAATTTTTATTCTTTTATTTTTGTAAACTTAAATTGATTATTTATATTAAAACTAGTTCTAAATTTTCTTTGAAAATCTAAACAACCGAAAGGACTTTTATTTCCTATTTCAAATTGATTTTTAAATTCTTCAATATCATCTTGTTCTTTAAATTTATTACTAATTAAACCTGCTAATAATTTTTTTTCTTTTTTTTGAAGAGTATAAGAATTTCCCCCAGAAAAAACTTTTAAAGCTCCATTTTTATTTTTAATATTTTCCATTTTTGACATTAATTGTGTTTGTGATTTATTAGGACTTTTAGATAATAATTTTTTATTATTAAAAAAACTATTTTGATTTTTAGATTTAATATTCTCGTTTAATTCTTGAATTTTTTGAATAATACTATTATTATTATTTAATTCTTTATTTGTATTTTGAATTATTTTTTTAATAAAAAATGGATTAAATAAATTTTTAGAACTTATGTTTATTTGATTAAGATATAAAGGATTCTTAATAACTTTTGTTTTTTCTGAATTAATGTTTTCTTCATTTAAAGATAATAAATCTTTATATTTTTTATAACTTTGAATTGAAGAATCAGAAAATGATCTTTCTAAAGTTTGAGATATTATTATTGAAGGAGATTCTTTAATTTTAATATCATTTTCAATATCATTTTTTAAAGTTTCAATACCTATTGACATTATTATTATTAAAAAACAATATATGATTAAATAAAATATTTATTATTATTTATTTTTTTTATATTTTAATTAAAAATATAAAAATTAATATTTTATTTATAATTTATTGAGATTTAAAATTTAAAATGATTATAATCAAAAAAGGGTTATAATTTTTCAAAAGTTTGTTTAGTTTAATAACAAGTAAAGATAAATTAAAATATAATTTAAAAAATAAATAATTCTAATCTTCTTTTTTATTCAACTAAAATAAAACTCTAAATATGAATAAAATTAAAAATATCATTTTAATCTAAAAAAAATCTTCTCAAAAAAAAAAATTTTTTTAAATAAATAAAAAACAAAAGTCCAAAGTCCTTAACTTACAATTAATATCTAAAAATCTAAAATAAACCCTTTTCCAAAAATATAAATTAAAAAAACTTAAAAAATTATTTTTATATAAAATCCTTTTCTAAAAATTAAATTTTAAATTAAAAACCAAGAAAAAAGAATAAAAAATGGAGCCAAAATCAGAAAATGAGGAAAAAATAGAAAATGAAGAAAAAAAAGAGGAAAAAATAGAAGAAGAATTCTTAGAAAGAATAAAAGAAGAAGTAGAAGATGGTTATATAGATGATAGAGGATTTTATACAACTCCAAATGGAAGTTTTTGGGATGAAAATGAAACATATTTTAATCATTTTGGTTTAGATAAACATGGAGGAAGATATGATGAATATGGAGTTTATCAACCTGGAAATAATTATAATTTTGATTATAATTGTTATGAAGATGAAATTAATAAAAATAATAATAATTTCTTTGATGAAATTAATGAAAATACTAAAAAAACTTTAGAAGAATGTTTTGAAAGTAATAATTTATGTGTTGAAGAAATTGATAATATTCATAATGAAGATAAATATGATGAAGATGGAAATAATTATCTTTTAAATGAAGAAGAAATGGAAAAAATTTATAATGAATGTGTTAATATTTCTAATAAAAATAATAAGGAAGAAAAAGAAAAAGAAGAAGATAAAGAGAAAAGTGAAAGTAATGAAAATTCAGAAAATAATGCTGTTAAAGTTAGTAAAGTTACTAATATTATTCTTGTCTCTAAATCTAAAAAAGAGGAAAAGAAAAATGAAAATTTAGATGAGAATACTAATATAGTTTAAATTTTCTTTCTTGCTTTTTTTTAATTTTTTTTTTATGGAATTTTTGTATATTTTAATATGATTAATATTTTTTTTTAATTTTTTTCTTAATTTTTTTTCTTTTTTTGAATTTTTTATATTTTAAAAATTATAAAAGAAATGCTATTTGAAATTATTTTATATTCAGATTTATAAATTTTTTTCAATTTAAATCAAAACTACACAGTTTATTTTCATCATTTAAAATAGATTTAAAAAAATAATTTTATTTAATATATATTTTTGTTAATTTTTTTTTGGTTTGAAATTATAGAAATTATTAATAAAATTATATAAATCACAGGATAATTATGAAAAAAAAAATCATAAAATATATTCAATATTTTGATTTCTTTGGCGCAAAATTTCATATAAAATATAAAAATTATGAATTTTTTAAAAGCTTTTTTGGAGGAATAATATTTTTATTATATCTTTTTGGTATGTTTCTTTTTATAATAATATCATTGGCTACTTTTATTAAAAGAGAAAAAATGATAATAAATGACTATGATTCTCAATTATCAGAAACAGATATAATATCATTTGATAATTATTCATTTGGAATAGGATTTGCAGGTGATTGTATTGGTGATGAAAATTCAACTGATATTTTTAATGATTTTTTTTCTTTTGAATTTCATTATGTAATAGTTAATAAAACAGAAGATGAAAAAGAAGTAAATAAATCTAAAATTAATACTCATTTATGTCAATATTCTGATTTTAATAATTATTCTATTGAACAAATGGATGTTATGAATGTTACAAATAATTATTATTGTCCGGATTATCTTAATGAATCTATTCAAGGTGTTTATACTGATAATATATTTAAATATTATGAAATTACATTAGTTGCAAAATATACAGAAGAAGATTATTATAATCAATATTATAAATTATTAACTAATAATGATTGTAGATTTCATATTTTTTCTCCTGTTATTTCAATGGATATGGAAAATTATTCATCTCCAGTAGAATATAATTTATTTGATTCTTTTCTACAAATTAATCCTATCAATTATAATAAAAGAAATATATATTATAAAATTACACATTTTAAAAGTTTTACAAATTACTTATTTGATATTTTTCATTCTTCATATTATTTAGATTATTCATCATTTGATGATTATTTTTTATTAAAATCAACAAATAGATTTTCAGAAAAATATATTGATTATGAAAAATTTGCAAGAATTTATTTAAGAGCAGATACAAAAAGAAATAATATTTCTAGAGAATATGATAAACTTTCTAATTTAGTAGTTAGAATTTCTTCTATTTGTTCTGTATTCTATTTTGTTTTAAAAATTATTGTTTCAACTTTAGATCAATTTTTTGCTCTTAATTCAGTAATAAGAAAAGTTTTTAAATTTAATAATGTTGAAGGAACTGATAGTCATAATTTAGTAAGAAATATTCATAAAAAATTAAAAATGTCAAAAGTTTTAAGACAACAAAAAATAAAAATTAAAAGTTTTTATAAATATGATTTAAATAAAGTAAATCATGAAAAATTAAGTATTGCTTCAGATACTAATATAAATAAATCTATTTTATTTCTTAACCCTAAAAGTTCTAATAAAGCTTTTGAGCCAATTCAAAATGAAAAAAATGAATCTGTAACTTTCTTTATGAAAAAAGAAAATAAAATGAGTTTAAGTCAATTAAATAATAAAACACATAATTCTATAGAACTTCAAAATTCTACAAATTCTTTTAATTTTAGATTTAATTCATTAAATTTAAGACCTGCTTCAGAACTTAATAAAAAAGCTGAAATATGTTTAATTTTTAATTGTTATGAAACTTTTATGTATTTATGTTGTTTTAATTTATCAAAAAAAAAATTAGAAAAAAAAAATAAATATATGAAAAAAGCAGTTGATAAATTATTATATAATCTGGATATTCATATTTATTTTAATAAAATGCAAATGCTCGAAATTTTAAATGCTGTAATTTTTGAAAAGTATGAAAATTCAATATTAAAGTTTTTATGTAAACCTTATATTTCAATTTCTAGTCATAAAACTAATATTATTGATTATTTACCGAAATTGTTTAATCCTTGTATAAATATACAAGATGTAAATGAATTTGTTTCTAGTTATAGTAAATTTTCGGATATGAAACATAAAAGTAAAAAAGAGGAAAAAATATTAAATTTAATTAATCAAGAATTAATTAATTTACTTGGGTATTAAAGAAATAAATATTTAGATAATTTTTATTTTTATAAAAAAATTTTTGCTATTGAAATTTATTATAAATATTAAAAAATTTAATATAATAAATTAAAAACTTTTTTGAATAAAAAGGCAAAAATTATCTCATTTAAATAATAATAATAAAATTATTTGTTAAATTTCATTTATTCCATTTAATCCTTTTAATTATATAATTTTAACTTTTTTCATTTCTCTTTAGGATTTTGAAAAATATTATCTAAAATTAGAATATATTTTTAATTATTATGTAAAAGTTTAAAGTAAAAGTAGTTTTTATAGTTAAAATTATATATTTAAATTTAGGAAAAGATAGAATAATTTAAAATAAAAAATTTTTTCCAATATAAGATTTTATTTCGGACTTAATCATTGATTAAAATTTTAATTTTATAAAAACTATTATTATTTCGAAATCTATTAATAAAAGAATTCTATTTCTTCTTCATCGTTAATTTAAATAAATTATTATTTTTTGAAAGATTATATTTTATTTTTTTAGAAACATATTATTTTCTGAACTATTTTTAGAAAAATTAATATTAAAAATAATAAATTATTTTTTTGGTTATTTTATATTATTAAGAAGGTAAAATACTGAGTTTAAGTATATTATAGTGAAAGTAGAGAATTTTTAATTATCTTTAAGAATTCAATTAAGCAAAATATTAAGATTTATTTTTTGATGAATTAATTATTTATTTCAACAGATTTTTAAATTGTTTTTCTAGAATTTAAGGTATCTGATATTTAAATCTTTAATAATTGTTTTTCTAATTTTATACTATTTTTTTAAGAAGAAAAATAAATTATTCATCATAATTTAGTTTAAAAAAATTAAAATTTTGACAATAAAATAAAAATAAAAAATTTTTTTGAATTAAATAATATAATATACATATATATTAAATCTTAAAAATATAAAATAAACAACTTATAGAAAAATATATTTTTATTGTACATTTAATCTATATATTTGTAATTTGATCACTTGATTTATGTCTCACACTATTTTTTTGATTTTCTTTATTTAAATTTTTTTTCGCTTTATCAACAGTAGTAATATTATTCGTTTTATTAATCTCATTATTCATTTTTTTAAAATTAATAATGACAGGGATTTCTTTAGATTTTTGATTTTTTATTTTATTATTAGAATTATCTCTTTCACTATTAGTAATACTATTTTTAATACTAAAAATATTAACATCACTATTTATATCAAATTGATCTATTATCATTCCATCTCTAAATTCACTTGAAGTCATACTTTGTTTTACTTCTTTCATATAATCCATCATCATATTTATATTTATATTATTATTTGTAATATTATTATCTATATTTACAAAAGTAGAATTATCATCCTTTGCAGTATTTTTTGATATTTTTTCACATTGTTCTTGTAATTCTAAATTTAATTTATTTAAATTTAAATTTTCAGTATTTAAATAATTATTTTCTTCACTTAATAATTTAATTTGGATATTTTTATCAATTAGAAATTTATATAAATATTCAATGACATCAGTTAATCTAATAGTTAATTTATTATTACAAAAATTTACATATTCTTCTTGAGTCATATTACAATGTTTTAAAGTTTCATACCATTCAGAAGCTAAATCAAATTGATTTTCTGTAATTTCTTTTGCATTTTTATTTACATTTTCTAATCTTTCAATTTCATTATATAATGATTTTTTTCTTCCTCTAAAATTATGTTTTGAAGAATTTAAAGTTTGAACATAATCATTATTTTGAGTATGAATTGTATTTTGACTTTTACTTATTGTACTTCTATTTAATGAAGAATTCATTGCTTGATATTGATTTAATTGAGATATAATATCTACATTATTTTTTTGTTGTTTAAAATGAGAAACTTCTTTTTTATATTTATATAAATCTTTTTCCATTTTTGACATTTCTTTTTCTCTTTTTGCTAATGCTAATTTTAAAGTTTTTATATGATTTGTTAATTTTTGATTTATATCTTTATATAATTGTAAATTTTCATTTATTTTATTTACTACTTGAGAAGGATTTACTATATAAATTTCATTTACATAACTATTCTTATCTTTTGATTTATGAAGAGATAATTTTTTATTTAAATTTGCTATAATATTTTCTTTTTCTAATATTAAATTTTCAAACATAAAAATTTTACTTTTTGCAATTTCTATATCATTTTTATATGTATTAATTTGAGTCACTGTTTTTGAAAGAATATTATTTTCTTTTTTTAAATCTGATATTTGTTCTATTAAAATTTTATTTTCTTGTTTTGTTTTTTCTATGAAATAATTAATTTTTTTATCAATGGGTGAATTTTTAAAAAAAGTTTGAATAATTTCTTTATTTATTAAAAGATTTTGATGAAGATCTTTATTTTCTTTTTTTAAGAATTTAATTTGTTGTTCTAATTGATGATAAGAATCTGCATATTTATTTAATAATTTAATTGCTGTTTCTGTATTGTTACATTTTTCATTATTTTTAAACATTTTTTTCTTTATTTAAATATTTTTAATAATTAATCTCTTTATAAATTAAAAAATGATTTATAAATAATAAAATGAATATTTTTACCAAAAATAAATTTTTAATCATTTTGAATATTAATAAAAATGATTTAAATTTGTAACCTTTTAATTAATTGCATTATTCCTTTAGAAATTAATTTAAATTTAAATGTTTATTTATATATCAAAAATTAATAATTAAATTTTAAATAACTTTATATAAATACATTTTAAAATATAATTCTATATTATAAATGAATAAATTAACTTTGAGAATTGCCCATTGAATTACTTAAATTTATACTATATGAGGAAAAATGATTTCCTCTTTTTTGAAAAATGAGATTTGAATTTTTATTTTTTAATCTTGAAATAGATTTATAAGTATTATTTTTTTGAATTTTATCTTGTGATAAATGGATTTTTAAGTTTTTCAAATTTGTTTTCAAAATTTTTTTATTTTTTAAAATTTGAAAAAGAGCATTGTCTTGGCTTGTATTTAATTTTTTTTCATGTGTTGTTTTTTTCATTATAATTCCTTTTAAACTAGATAAAACAGGTTTTTTATTTATTTGAAATTTTTTTTTATTCATTGAATTACTTTTTTTAAGGTCTTTTTTTTTAAAATTTCTATCATTTAATTTATTTGAATGATTTATAAATTTATTAAAATTTCTTTTATAATTTTTATTTTTTTCTATGTCTAATGTATTAATATAATCATTTTCTTTATTTTTAGGAATAATATTTTTATTATAATCAAAGCTACTTGTAATTTTAATAAAATCATTATTATTTTTTTTTTCATTATTATCATTTTTTATTTCAAATGGTTCACATTCATTTTGAATAGTATTTATACTTTTATCATAAAGATTTAAATAAAGAGATTTATTTAATTCATCATAAATATCATTAAAAGTATTAAATGTATAAATTTTATATTGATTATTTTCTCTATTTCTTTGAGAACTAATTTGAATATCAACATTTGTTTTTTCCATTTTAAGAACATTATCAATTTCGTTTAAATAAGTAGTATTTAATAAAAATTCTCTTATCCAATTTATAGCCTTTCCCCAAATAAATGTATTATTTTGGACAAATTTACATATTTCAGTTTTTACATCATAAAAACCATTTAAATTTTTTAATATAGGAATTAATTTATATAATTCTAAATTATTATAACCATCATACCAATTTTTTATTGGAATTCTATTTGCTTCATTATATATTGGTGATTGAGAATTATCTAAAAATATAATATTTTTTATATCTCCCAAAACATTTAAATCATTCATAATTTTTTTTATTATATCATTATTATCAAAAAATAATTTAAAATAAATTCTATTTTGTAAATCTATTGAACTTAATATTTGTTCTCCTATAAATGATATTAAAGATGAAAAAATTATTATTTCAAAATAATTTGATATTTCTTCAATAAAAGGAATTGCTCCTGGATTAAAATTTATATATATATATTTTTCTATCTTTTGATTCTTTTCATTGAATGTTTCTTGAGGTAATATTAAATCTGCATGATATAAATAATTGTCAGAACAATGAATTAACGTATCATCTAAATTTATTAATAATATTTTTTCTTTAATTTTATTATAATGAATTTTTAAATTATTTTTTGGAGGAGATTGGGAATTTGATTTTCTTTCTTTTTCTAGTGAAGAAGGATTTTTTTTTCTTACATATTTTGATAAATTGTATTTCTTAATATTCATTTTATGTTCACTTTATAATTTTTAAATTAATTTTTAATTTGAAAAAAAATAAATTAATTTAATATTGTCTTAATAATATTATAATTTTTGAATTTAAATGAATCCTTTTTTATTTATGATATTTTTTTAAAAATTAACAAAAATTTGTTTTCTAATTATTTTATTTAAATTTTTTGCTCAAATAAATTCATTTATTTTCAAACAATAATAATTTATATTCCATTTTATTTTTTTAGATTTTTAGTAAAATTTTATTTAATTAATTTGAATATTTTGTTAAAGATGCAAAATGATTTTAAATATTATATTCATCAATTTTTTCAAAAACTGTATATATCTCAATTTCAAATATTTTATCTGATATTTAATTTATATTCTTCAAAATCTATTGCTATATTTTTTTTAGCAATAATTGAAAATTGTCAAGTTTTAAGTTTATTATTTACAAAATATGTAATAATATAAAATTTTATTTATAAATATAGTTAATTTATGTATGGAAAGATTCAAAATCTTTTATTATTTTATCAAGTTTTTTACAAAACTTTAGAATCGAACAATTCTGTATAAATAATTGGAAATTATTCTTTATTTTTTTAGATTTGGGATATATTATAATTATTTTGAATTTTATAATTTTTATCAGAATAAGTTATAAATCTTTTAAAAATAAAAATATAAAAGAAGATATTTCCCTTTTATTTATTTTTAGAGGAACAGCTAGTTTGTTAAATGGAATTTTTTATATTCCGTTTTTAGGTAAAATAATAATTTTAATTTTTCCAATTTAGAAGCAAATCTTTTAATTTTTTTTCATTCTCAGATTTATACTTTTTTCAATAAACATTTAACGACAGGAAGCGATTTTTATATTTTTTATTATACTTTAAGTTCTTTTAGTATTTTTTATTTATTAATATTATGTTATATTTATACAAATTTTTATTTTTCAAAAGATGAACCTTATAGAATAACAATTGGAAGATTCGTTATTAGAAACTCAAGTAAAATTTTTCTTATCATTAAAACTTTTTTTCTATTTTTAATTTATATTCAAATGACAACTGATCTTTCTTTTTTTTTTTATTTTTTTATCTTATTTTTCTCATCAATATATTTTTATTCTAATTATTTAGAATATAGTTATCAATTTGAACAGGATATTATAAGGAAATTATATTTATTGTTTGGAGTTATATATTTATTAACTTCAGTATTTTTGATATTTGGTTATTTATTAAAAAATACATCATTTAAAGGATTAACAAATATATTTTTGGTTTTTTGTTTTTTATCAGCATTTTTAATTTTTTCTCTTCCAAATAAAGAAATGAAAATAAATTTAGAGAATTATTCTTTTAAAAATGATCTTGAAGTATATAATCAATTAAAATTAATAATACTTTCAATGAAAAAAAAGAAAGAAAGAAAGAATTTATTAGATTTAGCTGCTTATTGGCATAAAACACATTTTTTAGATAATGATGGTAATAATTATATATTTAGTGCTTTTGATGATGAACAATTAGAATTATATATTTATAAATATATAGACAAAACTTTTAGGACAATGATACATAAATTTAATAATAGTATTTTACTTAGCATTGGTTATGCTTCATTTCTTTTTGAAATTGTAAATAAATATAGCAAGGCTTATATAATTTTATATGATTTATTTTATTCCGAACATGATTTAAGTTTTTCACAATCTTTTTATATTTATAAATTAAAAAAAGAATTACAAGAAAAAGAATTCGAAATTGGATTTGAAAAAACAGATATTTCATATAAATATCAATGTAATATATTAATTAATTTAATATCTCAAATTGCAGATATTTATATTACTTTTTGGAGATTATTATTAAATAGTCAAGAACATCAAGATATAAATAGATTAAGAGATATAGGAAATAAAATAAATAATATAAATGAAAAAATTGAAGAACAATTTGAAGAAATAAAAAAAATAAAAATTAAAGACAAATCAATTTTCACATTATATAAATTATATAAACGAGATATATTAAATGAAATAAATGAAAATGATTCAGGAATAGACTTTTTAAATTTAGATGATTATTTTAATCAAACTTTTATTACAGTATCAGAGATGAATTCTTTTATTTCAACATCTGATTTTCAATTTGTTATTTGTTCAGGTAAAGAAGATAATTTTGGAATAATATTAAAAATATCTCAAGAAATGTGTTCTCATTTTGGATATTCAAACGAAGAAATTATAGGGCAACATTTAAATATATTTCTTCCTGAATTTATGAGAAAAAAACATGATGAATTATTAGAAGATAGAATATCAAAAATAAAATTACATGATAAAATAACTAATTCATTAAAAAGACATATATTTTATTTTAAAACAAGTTCAAAATATATTTTTCCAATTTCAATGGATGTTTGTACTGTTTTTGATGAAGATGGTAAAGCTACGATTTTTGGTAAAGCAGATTATGATAATTTTCATATTTTTCAAAGAGAAATATCTGCAAATTGTCATATAATTACAAATGAAAATTTAATTATTCAAACTTTTTCTCATAATTGTTTACATATATTAGAAATAAACAATTCTTGTATGAATGGAAGTGTTGAAATTTCTAAATTTATAAAAGAATTTTATTCAGATTTATTACAAAGACTTTCTACAATAGGAAATAAATCAATTAAAAAAATTAATAAACAAAAATTGAAAATTAGTATGTTAAAAGAAAAATATTTTACAAGTTATCCTCAAGAAATAGTTACTTTTGGGCAAAAATTATTTAAAATGAATATTGAAGAATTAAAATTAAATTTCTTTCTTGTTGGATATATTTTTCATTTTGTATTTCATTCTAATATTCAACCTTCTGTTCTTCCAAAAAGAGTTGTTAGAAGTTTTGGTAAATCAAAATCAATAAATCCTAAAACTTTTATAAATATTGAAGATAATGATAATTTAGGAGATATTAAAAATAATTTTATTCCCGAATGTGAAAAAATATATTTTGATTTTGAAAATAAAACTTATCAATTTAATAATAAAAACTTAATAACAATAAATGAATATTTTAATAAAGAATTAGATAAAAGGAAATATTTAAAAAAAATAGGAAATGAAAATACTTCTTCTTTTGGAACTTCTTCTTGTTTTTCAAAAGAAGAATCCAATGTTACTTCAAGTTCTTTTAGTTCAGATTCTTCTTCTTTTTCTTCAATTAATGAAGAAAATTTGAAAAGTATTCGAAAATCAAATTCAGTTAAATTATCAGTTTCAATTTTTGTAAATGAGTTTTATAAAGTTAATTTATCAAAAATTTCTTTATCTATTTATGATTATAAAAAAAATATTTTAGTAAATATTCCTAAAAAAACAAATTCTTGTAAAATTGAAGATATAATGAATAAAGAAAAAATGAAAACTAAAAAAATTTTTTTTAAACAAAATGAAGAAAAGAATGAATCAAAAAAAAAAAAGGAATCTAATATAGAACAAACAACTAATATTAAAAATATTGTTTCATTTAAAAAAAGAAATAATTCAGAAGTTCAAAATTTAAAAAAATATTATACTAGTAAATGTAATAATTCAATAAAAAAAGCTTTTGCTTTTTTAATATTTCATTTAGTATTGGTTCTTTCTTTAGGTGCTTTATTTTTTTCTATTTCTTTAAATGATAGAAATATATTATATGATAATATACAATTATCAAAATATTTAATTCAATTTGAAGAAAACTCTCATTCAACTTTAACATATTCTTTTCAACTTTTATTATTAAGAAATCCAAATTATACAAATTTTTATTCAAATAGAAGAAATATTACTATAGCTTTAAAACAAAAGTTATTTATGATATATTTAAATTGCTTAGAACTTTTAAATTCTTTTCAAACAAACTCCATTAATTTATCTCAAAAAAATGCTAAAAAAGAGGAACAAATAGAAATCTATTATTATATTATTGATGATTCTTTAAATATTTCGCAAATTATTTGTAGTATAAAAACAATGTTTTCACAATATGCATATTCTATTTATAATTTTATTAATTCCGATGTAAAAGATATTAATTTTTTAAATAAGGATTATAATTTTATTATGTTAAATTATAATGATTTTTTTGTTACAAAAATTAATCAATATATTTCATTAGTATTTGAAGAATATAAATATAATATAACTCAATTAGAATTTCAATTATGGATAATTGCAGCGATTTCTCTTTTTTTTCTTATTATTTCTTTATTATTTGGGATAAAAACTATTTTCAATATTACTTCTGAAAAAGAAAAATTATTAAGATATTTCTTTGGAATAGAAGAAGAATTTATTAAAAATGCAATTACTAAATGTCAGAAATTTATTGATTTAAATAAAAACAATTCATTTGATTCAAAATATTTAATTTCAAAACCAAAAATAAAAATAGAAGAAGATGTTGAAATTGAAATTAATAGTGTTGAAACAACAAATTTTATATATAATGAAGAAAATAAAAACAATAATTCAATTCCAGTGATAAATAAAAATACTTTTATGACAAAAAAAAGACAATTAATTTCCGATAAAAAGTCATTAAAAGAAAATGGAATATTATATATAATTTATATTGGTTCAATAGTATCTTTTGTATTATTAATAATGATTCATAATGGCCGTAAATATAGAGAAATAGAAAAATTATTAAAAATTTATTATTGTGTAGTTTTACATAAATCAATTTTTATTATTTGTTATAATTATATTAGAATATATATTTTATATTCTTGTTCTTCTTTTAAAATCAATAATTCAATTGAACCAACTCTTTATATTTCAAAAATATATTCAATTCATCAAAGTTATCAAGAATTATTTGAAGGAAATTTAACAGATTATTCTCTTCCTAAAAATTCATCATATTATTTTAATGAAATTCTTCAAGGACCTTTATATAGTTATTTGGAAAAATTTACTTCAAAATATAATATTTCAACTTCAAGTTTTGCAAGTAATATTGGTGGATATGGTATAAATTCATTAATGATATATTATATAGGAACATTACTTGATTTATTTGAAAAAATTGAAGAATTTATTGCTTTTTCAAAAGAAAAAGGTTTTGTTTATGATGATGTTTATTATGGAACACAATATTATAATGGAGAATTTAATTCTGAAAATGAAACTGAAGCTAAAATGTATTATGAGCATAATCCTTTTCATTTATTTAATGATAAACAACTTAGTGAATTAAATGTTTTAAGTGAAGAAATTTATAAACCTGCAATTGAAACTTTTATGCAAGCATTAAGTAAAGATATTGAACATTGTTTAAACTCAATTCATGATTATATTATAAAATTTTGTATAACTTTTTTTGTTATAATTATTTGTTTTAATTGCTTTTTTTATATGCCTTATCTTATTCATAAAAATAAAAATATTAATAAAGTTAGACATATGCTTATGATTATTCCTAAAGATATTTTAATTAAAACTATTGAAAAAAATAATGGTAAAAAAGATTTTATGGAAGATGAATGGTAATATTTAAATAATCTAAATTTCTAATTATAAAAAATAATATTTATATATATAAATTTTTGAAATTAAAATGAAAAATTCAAATTTAAAATTTAAAATCTTTCAACAAAGAAGAGTAATCCCAGAAATTTTAGATATAAATAATTTTAAAATTAGGTCAGAACTTGAAATAATTTCTTTAAGAAAAAAAAAAATAAATGATAAATTTCTTGAAAAAAGAATAAAAGTTTTGACTAAAGAAAATAATGAAATTATTTTAAATTTATTTTCTCAATTAAATGAAAGTAAAAATTTAAAAAAAGATGAAATTGAAAATTTATTAAAAAAAATTAGTGAATTATTAACTCAAAACAAAGAATCAAATGAAAATAATTTTAATTTTGACGAACTTATTGATATAGGTTTTGGAGAAATTTGTAATAATATTTTAGAACAATATTTTAATCTTGAAATAGTAGATTTAGTTGTTCGAATTTTTTTATATTCTTCTTTTATTATTTTAAATGATAAGAATGATAATTATATTCCTCAACAATGTTATTTAGTATCAGAGGATAAATTTTTAAATAATTATATAAAAATATTTAATTCTTTTAATCATAATGAAGAAATTATTTATAATCTAACTCAATTTTTTGGAAATATAATTGTTGAGAATTTAATTAATCAAAAAATATTTATTAAAGTAGGAATAATAGAAATATTATTGGATTATACAAGTAAAATGATAATTTCAAATGAAATATTAATTATTTTTATTTGGTTTTTTAGTATTATGCAATTAAAACATATAGAAGTAAACTTATTATCAAAAATTCAAAATTTTTTTATTCATTCTTTAAGTTTAAAAAGAAATTTTACTCATAATGATTTTATTGAAATTGTTTATTTTTCAATATCAGGACTAAATAATATATTTGAAAAAGGAGATGAAACATTAATAAAAAATATATTTGATAATAAATTGATTAATTTTTTATTTAATACAAATTTTGAAAATGAAGAAATTGAAATTTTAATTTTAAAATTTTTAGGAAATTTAACTACTTCAACTCCCCAAAATGTTGAACTTTTAATTAATTTTGGAATTTTTAAAAAATTATATGATATTCTAAATAATATTAATTCTTCTATTATATTATGTGAACTTTCTTTTTGGGTTTTAAATAATATTATATCAGAAAAAGTTTTATTTATAAAAATTTTAGAGAAAGGTCAAATTAATTTAATATTAAATTTAATTAAAAAAGATTTATATTCTTCTTTTAATTATTATAATGAAATTCAAATTTTTATATCAAGTATAATAGATTATTCTTCTGTTGATGATTTAATTAATTTTATTCAAAATGAACAAATTACTTCAATAATTTTAAATATAATAAAAAAATATATATTTCCAGTTCAAAACAATTTCATAAAAATTTGCCAAATTTCAATAAGAAATATTATTAAATTAATATATAATTCAAATCAAAAAATATTAGAATTATCAACTAAAAAATTCGAAGATGAAGGAATTGATGAAATAAACGAAAAAATCATCAGAATTTGTTATGAACAAAAAAATAATGATTATGAAGAAATTAAAGAAGAAAAAGATTTAATTCAAAAATGTGAATATATTAGAAATGATTTATATAATAAAAAAGTTATTGAAAAATACTAAATATATTAAATAAATTTAATTTTATTATTTAAATATAAAAAAACAATAATTTCCATTTTTTAAAACTAATGAATCAAAAAGAAATAACTTCCTCAAATAAAAAATCAAAATATCTCGAAACTAAAATAAAAACAAAAGGAAATTTTTTATCTTTTTTAGAAAAAAAATATGAAATAATATCAGAAAATGGAGAAAAAAAAATAACATCATGGGAATGTGTAGATTATAATAATAGAGTAGATAATGATTTAAAAAATTCAAATGATCCAATAACAATATCAATAATACCAATAATAAAAAAAACAAAAGAAATAATAATAATAAGTTGTTTTAGATTTCCAATAAATAAATATTGTTTAGAATTTCCAAGTGGAATTATAGATAAAAAAGATGGTGATAATCCATTAAATTCAACAAAAAATTCTGCTGAAAGAGAATTATTAGAAGAAACTGGTTATAAAGGGAAATTTAAATGTTATTTAGGTAATAATAAATTATCTATTAAAAAACAATTAAATATTTGTTCTAATATTTTTTATGATCCTTGGAAAAGTAAAGATTGTAGTGTTCAATGTATTTTAGAAGTTGATGATAGTTCTGAACCTATTCAAAAATTAGATCCTGATGAAATTATTAAAGTTTATAAAGTTAAATTAGATAATTTAATAGATTTTATTAATGATAAAATAGAAAATGAAGATTGTACAACTACTATTGAATTATACTCTTTTGCTTGTGGGTTATATTTTTCTCAAAATTATAATAATGAATTATTTAATTAATAAAAATATTATTATTTATATTTGAATTATTATAATATTTATTTCATTTGTTTTTATTTATCATTTAAATTTCTAAAATTATCAAATTTCAATTAGTATAATATATAAAAAAATACAATTATTAATATTAATTGCTATGTCAAAAAAATATTATTTAAATATTTAAAATAAATATTAAAATTTGAATAAAAATATAAATTTTAAAAAAAAATAAAATTATTCAAAAAAGGGGAAAAAAAAATGCAAAATTCCAAAAATCATATAAAACTCTACGACCAACGTTTTCAAAAAATAGAATTAATAGGTAGTGGAGCATATGGAAAAGTATATAAAGTAATATTAAAAAATGATCCATCAAAAATATATGCTTTAAAAAAATATAATAAAGAAAGTTTAAAAGAAGGAATGGATGTAACAGCTCTTCGTGAAATATTAATATTAAAAGAATTATCTCATGAAAACATAGAAAAAATAATAGATATATTTTACAGTATAGATTCCTTATATGTTCAATATGAATATATAGACACAGAATTATCATCGTTAATATATGATTCAAAATTAGAAGAAAAGCATATAAAAAATTTATTTTATCAATTTATAAATGGATTATCAGAATTACATAAAGATGGTATATTACATAGAGATTTAAAGCCTCAGAATTTATTAGTAAATAATAAAGGAATATTAAAAATAGCAGATTTTGGTTTAGCTCGTTTTATATCATCTCCAGGAAAAGAAATGACTGCAGGAGTAATTTCTGATTGGTATAGACCTCCAGAAATATTTTTTGGAGCTAAATATTATTCTTTTTCTATTGATATTTGGAGTGCTGGATGTATTCTTGGAGAAATGATTTTAAAAGAACCTTTATTTGGTTTAAATAAAATTAATCCTAATGAAAATTCTGATATTAAAATTTTAAAAAAAATTTTTACTCTTCTTGGTATTCCTGATAATATTAATTGGACTGATGCTGAACAATTAGAACAATATAAATTATTTGAAGGAGGTGATGTTCTTACAATTGAAAAAAAATTTATTAATTTTACTCCAAATACTATTGATTTATTAGAAAAAATTCTTGTTTTAGATCCTAATAAAAGAATTTCAGCTTTTGATATTTTAGAACATCCTTATTTTAAAGAAGAACCTCAAATGTGTTCAAATGATGAAATTGCAGAAATTGTTAAACAATTAAAAAAAAAGTAATTTTATTTTTTCCCTTTTTAATATGTTTTTTTTTTTTTTTTTTGTAGTTTTTATATTTTGTTTTATTTTATAGGTTTTATATTTTTTATAAATTTGGAAATAAAAGTTTTTTTCTTTTTTGATAAATAAATAAATTTATTTAATTATTCAAAAATTTATTTTTTTTTTTCTTTTTTGTTAATATATTCTTATATTTTATGTTTCCTCTAAATTATATTTTTTTTCAAATTGATTTATTGATAATCCATGAGTAATCATTAATTTTCCATCTCCTTTTTTTAAATTAGTATCATTATTTTTACTTTTATGTTTATAAACTTTACAATTATTTAAAACTTTATTAGCAATAATATCAAATTGAGTATCTTTATAATAAAGTTCACCATCAATTAAAACATTATGTTCATCAACAAGATGTTTTTTATCAATTTTATTATTATTTTTTGTTTCTATAAAATTTTCTCTTCTTGTTGTATTTTCATTTTCTTTTACTTCTTGAATTTCATCAGGAACTTTAAAAGCAATCGTTGATAATGCTAATAAAGTAGATTTATCATAATTTTCTTTATTTTTTTCAGTAAAAGGATTTTCATTTTTTTCATAAGGAATATAAAGATTTTCACTTTCATTTTCTTTAAAATGTTTTCTTTCAAAATTAAAAGGATCTTTTTTATTTATTTGTATTTTTTTCTTTTTTTTTAACATATCTTCAATTTTTTCTTTATCTAATTTTTTAGTTATTATTTTATTTTCTGCTATTTCTTCAGCAGCTTTAAAATGAGTTTTAACATGATATTCACTTAAAATTCTTTCTGCTTCAGAATTTAAATCTAATCTTCTTCTCCAAGGTTTATATTCATAATGTTTTGGAATATAATATAAATTTCCAGTACCATAAATATTATTTTTATTTTTTTCTTCTTTTTTTTCTTCTTGAATTAATGGATTTTGTTTTATTTTATAACCTCTTTTAGACATTTCATTATTATTTTCAGTATTTTCTTCATCAATATTTTCTATTTTAGGAACAGAATTATTTGGATTTCCATTTAATAAAGTTGCTTTTTTTAAAATATCTTTTGGTTTTTCAAAAGAATATAAACCAATATTTTTTAATTGTCTTTCTAAAACATTTTTTTCAGGCTCTTTAAAAATTCTTCCTTCTAAAGCATCATAAACTCTTTCTAAATCTGTTCTTGCTTTAAATCTTAAATGAGGTTGTAATATAATATCATTTTTTATCATATATTCTAATTTTTCATTATTTAATGACATATTTCTATTTAATTTTACATTTTTTGGATTTGGAATATCAAAATTAAATATATCTTCTTTTTCTTCTATTGTTTTTGAATTTTTTCCTTTTTCTTCTTCAGAAATATTAAATAAATAACGATTATTTTTTATTGCATCATTTATTCTATCTTCTTCTGTTTTATAACCTTTAAAAATAAAAGGTTTTACTTTTCTATCTGTTTTTGGTTCTTCTCTCATTGATATTTCTCTATATGATAAATCTCTTAATTCTATTTTGTATTTTGGAATTGTCATCTAAATTTATTTATATTGGTTATATATTATATTTACTTCGGTTATAAAATTTTTCACTCTATTTTCATAATTGTTATATAATATTCCAATATTTTCTATTATTGTAAAAAGATTTTATATTTTTTATTTTACTTTTAAATTTTTTTCTGTAACGAGCTTCACTACGAGCTAATTTTTCTTTTTCTTTTTGTTCTTTTTTACGTTTTTCTTCAATGTAAAGATTATACATATTTATTTAATAAAAAATTAATCTTTTCATTTTGTAAGTTTTTTCAAAATTGATATAACTATAATTATAATTATATATTTATTAGAAAAAAATGAATAAATAATTTTTTTTTATTTTGTGAAGTATTGAGCTATTTTTTTAAAGGTTTATTTATCAAAAAAAATTTATCCAGATTCATTTATCATATAAATTATGATTTTATCATTTGTTTAAATTTTCATATTAAACTGTTTTTTTCAAGTTAAAAAATTGTATTTAAAAAATGCTTTCCTAAAAATCATTTTATAAGTATTTTATTCCTTAAAATTAAAAAAACTCCAAAAAATTACAAAAGATATAATATAAAAGGACATTTATTGAACAGCTTTAATCATATCTGTATAATTAAATTATATATTAAAAAAAATTACATTGACATGCAATTTTTTTTCCACGATTTCTTTTTGTATTTTTATAATTTTGTTTTTTATAACTTTCCACTTCTATAACATTAACTAAACATTTATCATGAAAATTAACTTTTTTATTTATTTTAAGATTAACTGATTCTTTTTTTGTAACTAAATTTTTGAAATTAATATCTATGTCTCTTAAAATATCATTTTGAACATTATTTTTAAACTATTTATTTTTCTAAAATTAGACTCTTTTTTATATTCTATTTCATTATTTAAAGTCTTAGTTCCTCTTATTGTTTGTTTAGCCTTACAGTCTATTTTTTTATTATTTGAAGAATCATTTTCTTCTTCTTTAAGAATATTATCAAATAATATATTATTATTTTTTTGAAATGTTAATACTCTTTGAAGACCACTTTTCATTGAATAAATAAATATATAAAAAATTTTATATAAAAATTATGAGTAAAACTATTTATATATTAATTTTTAATTTTTTATTTTGGATTTGCAATAATTGTTTTGTTAAAATAAAAATGCTAATTTATAAATAAGTATTATTGATATACATACAAATATCATCTCACTCTTTAATAATAATATTTAATCAGCATGATTTTCATTCATTAAGTTGTTAAATTCAACAACTGAAGTATTATCTTCTTTTTCATTATGATTTAAATTACTTGTTTCAAATAATTCAAAATTAATATCAAAAGGATTATCTTTTCTACGATAATCAAAAAGAGAATTCTCAAAATAATTATTAAAATGAAGAGCATCTAAATCATATATTTTTTTATCATTTTTTCTTATAACTCCATTCACATGATTATTATCACTTTCACTTATTGTTGAATCAGATTTTTTCGAAGAATTCATTAAATTTATTCTTTCTTTTCTACTTCTATCTTTATATATATTAAAAATTTTATTAACTATTTTTTCAGTACAAATATAATTTTCATTTCCTTCATTTAAATCAATATTTTTAATTATAATTTTATTACCATTAAAAAACAAATTTTGATTTTCGAAACTATCTTGATTTCTAAATTTTCCTTTTGTTGAAAATTGCATTAAAAAATTAAATAATTTTTCTTTTTCATTATAATCTAATGAACCAAATGGTAAATTAGATTTACAATTATCGTAATTATTTAATAAATTAAAGAAAAATTTTATTGAAAAATTTTCTTCTTTTAACAAATGTAAATTGCTTAAATTATCTAAATTAATCAAATTTTCATTAAGTTTTAATTCTTTTTTAATTCGAAGAAAAAATTTTTGTGCATGAGAACGAGCTTGAGTAGAAGAACGAGAATTAATAATATTTTGAACTTTTTTCCATTTATTTCCATATTCTATAATACCAATTAAAAAATTTCTATGTTCTTCTTCACTCCATCTTCCATTATTAAACTTAGATTTTCTTTCTTTATTTTCCATTTGATATGGAATTTCAATTTTAATTTTATTTTTATTTATCTCATTCAATAAATTCATTGAAGTATTTTCCATTTTATTTAAAAAAATTTATATTGAAATAATAAGAAAATTTTTTTTAATAAAAAACCAAATTTAAAATTGAATATTTTTAAAATATTTTAAAAAGAAAAAAAACATAAAAAAAATAAATGGATAAACAGAAAAAACGTTTATGTATATGTACAGGATGTAAATCAAGAATTACAAAATATGAAGAAACTGAAAGAATGATAAAAAATGGAATGAAATGTGATAAATGTTCTGGTTATGGAGAAAATAAACCTTCTGTTTCAAAAAATGAAACTTCTAAAGAATCTTCAGTTGATTATGAACCTCAAAAAGCTATTGGAAGACCTCATCAATAAATTTATTTTTTTTAATAATTTAAAGTTTTATTTATTTCAATCATTTTTTAAAAATTTATTTGAATTCAAAAATTTATCATTGTTAAAACAATATTATTTGCTATTCATTTTAATATCATATGAAAATAAGATATTAGTAAATTTTTTTATACTTAAATTTAAAGATAATGTAAAATAGAAATAATAATTCAATTCGTTAAAATTTTTTTTTTTATTAAATTAATTAAATAAAAAAATCAATGAAAAAAGTAAAAATAACCCAAAAAATATTTCCTCAAAATCATATTCAAAAAATAAAAGCAAATCATAATAATTTAACATTAAAGAAAAAACAAGGATTAAAAAATCCTCAAGTTACAAATAATAATATAATAGAACACCAAACAAATATAAATAATATTCAAACTCAGAATTTAAACAATCAAAATTCATTAAAAAATCATAAAAAACAAATGGCAGCAATTAGACTTAAATCTTCAAAAGGAAAATATCATTCTCCAATGAAAACAAGTAATCCAAAGATTTCTTATACTCCAATTAATAATAATATATTTATGAAAACTACTCCAAGTCAAACAAATACAAAAACTAATTCTCCTAAAAAAAGTGTAAAAACAAATAATTTAAAAGTAATTAATAATAATACTAATAATAATTCTCAGAAATCTTCTACTAATTATTCAAGTGAAAAAAAAGTTGTTGAAAATAAAAAAATTAAATATGAAGATATTGATGTTTTAAATAATGATATTTTTCTTAAAAAAATTTTAGGAATGTTTGTTAGTCTTCAACAACCAATAGGAAAAAATGGAGATGAATCTTTATATAATGAAGAATTAAAAATATTATCAGATAAAATTTCAGGAATTATTTTAAATAATAATATTAATAATGAATATATTTTAAATTCAAGTGATGAAAAATTAGTTAATAAAAACATAAAATTAATTCAAACAGAAAGTAAAATAAGATATGAAACATATAAAACTTATTTTACTTTTATATTTGAAATTCTTGAAAAAATTAAATTACTTGCAAAAAAACAATTAGAAGAAGAAAATAAAATGAATCAAAATAATAATGAAGAAAAATTAATTAGAATAAGTGAAGAACATCAAAATGAAACATTTTTAAATGAAAAATCAAATACTTTAAATAGAATAGGAAATTTAGAAATAATAAATGGTAATTCTACAAATTCAAATTTTATTTCTTCTATTAACGAAGATTTTTATCAGAAATTTATTAATGGTTCTAAAAGTTTTACAAATAATGAAAATACAATTAGAATGAATGATGATAATGATTCAGATGATAGTATTATTATTAATAATTTTTCTAAAGAAACAAATAGTATTATTAATAAAAATTCTTCTTTACCAAAAGAACAAAGTAACAATTTAAATAAAAGTAAAAGTAAAAAAATTTTTTTAGTTCATCCAAACCAAATTTTAGAATCAATTGGTATTGCTAAAATTAAACATAGATATTCAAACAGTTTAAAAATAAATAAAAAAGAACAAATTGAAAATAATAATAATAATAATAATAATAATAATAACCAACAAGAAGAAAAAAAATTAGAGATAAAACCTCCAGATGATTCTAAAAAGTCAAAATGCTTAATTTTCTAATTAATTTATTAAATAAATCTCTATTTTAAATGTCCTTTATTAAGAAAATATATATAAAATTTTATTTAGGGTTAAAAATAAAGTTTAATAAAAGTTGTAAAATACAGTAATTCAAAAAACTCTTTAATTTTAAATTTTTTTAAATCTAATTAAAAATTTAAATTTTTCTAAAAGACGTCATTTATTTGAAAAATAATCATATAAAATATAATTTCAAAATGATTTATTTTAAATATTTATTTTTAAAAATCTTTTGATTAAAAATAAATAAATTTTTAAAAGATTAAAATAAATTAACAAATTTTAATCATCTATCTAATACAATAACTCAATAACCTATAATTTAATATTATTTCAAAATATAAAGCATGTATCACATAAACATATAGTTTCTTTTTCTTTTTCTTTTTTTTCAAGGAAATAAGAGCTTTCTATTAAAATAATATTTGCAATTTTTTCAGGAGACACTTGATCAATAAAAGTAACTTTATAATTTTTAGAATCTTTAGAAATTTTATTTCCATAAGCATCTAATCTACTATTTGAAAAATTTTTTTTTAATTTAATTGAATTATAAATTGAAGGTCTTGAATTTCTAGATTTATTATTTATTGAATTTTTTGTGCTTAAATTATCGAATGAAGCAAAAGTTACTTTCGAATTTCTTCCTTTTACTTTTTCTAAACCTTGTATTGTAATTCTCTTTGATTGAGGAAAAGTTTCTGTTAATATTTGCTCTTTTTTAATGGATTCATCCTTTAAGTTTAAAGTTGCCATTGATTTTAATATATTTATTTCTTTTCATTATTCCAAAAAAATTTATTATCTTATTTTCTACAATCGTTTTTGGAAATATTTTTTTTTATAACTTGATTTTAGAAAGATTTTTATTTTAATGTTTATTTAGAAACTAAATTTTGAATTAAAAATCTAATTTATTTTAATAATATATTAAAATTACTGTTATAATATTTATTTAAAAAAGTATTATTAAAAAATAGATAATAGTTTATTAAAAAATTTTAATATATAGATAAATAAATAAATGTAAATTATTGTTTTGCACTTTAAACATTAGTTCTAAATTATAAATCTAAATTATGAATAAATATATTAATTAAACTACTCTAATTATTTTTATAATCTGGAAAAAATGTTTTAAAAATAATATTTAATTTATTTAATATTTTGTAAAAAAAATAATATGAAAAAAAAAAAATGATTAAGATTTAATGGAGTCTAAAGAATTGAATTCTAATATTTCTCTTCAAAATAATAATAAAAATGAAGTACAAAATTTTTTAACAATTAAAGGACATTCACTTACAATTTCACATTTAATTGAATTAAAAGATGGAAGATTAGCATCTTGTTCTTTTGATTATTTTATAATAATATATAAAAAGAAAACTTTTGAAATTCAATTAAAAATTAAAGATAATGATACTATTCGTTCAATAGTGCAATTAAATAATGGAAAAATAATAATATGTTCTCAGGATTTTACAATGAAAATAATAAAAATAGAAGAAAAAAAATATAAAATTGAAGATATATTAAGAGGACATACAAATTGGGTAATAAATGTAATTGAAATTAAAAAAAATGAATTAATATCAATTTCTAAAGATGAAAAAATGAAAGTATGGATACTTAATAATGAAAATAAATATGAAAATATTATTAATATTAATTTAAAAAGTTCTTTTAAAAATATTATAAAAATAAGTGAAAAAGAATTTGCTGTTTCTTCTCGAGAATATAAATATATACAATTTTGGAATTCAAATAATTATACATATATAACTTCTATTAATAATATAATAATATTAGAACCTATAAGAATTATGAATTTATTAGAAGATGATATATTATGTGTTGGAGGAAGTAGTAATAAAGGATTTTATTTAATTAAAATATCATCACATCAATTAATTAAAAATATTATTGGTCCTCTTTCAATTTCTTCTATTTTTAAATGTAAAGATGGATTATTTTTATGTTCAATTATGGAAAAAAATGGACAATATTCTTTTGGAAAATATAAATATGAAAATAAAAATTTAATTCAAATTTGGAAAATAGAAAATGCTCATAAAAGATATATTTGGTCTTGTATTGAATTAAGTGATGGAACAATTGTTTCTGGAGGAGAAGATAGTTTAATAAAATTATGGAAATAAATAATTATTTTAAAGAAGTAATAATATATTTTATAATTTAGGTTAAATAATCTTTTCTATAATTTTAAAGAAATTACTTATTATTATAAGAAAATTGTTTTCAAATAAAAAGTAATGATAAATATTCTTCCTATTTTAAGCTTTTTTAACTACTTTTTTTAAAAAGATTTATTTAATATTCTTTTAAATTATCTATATTATTTTCTTTAACTATTTACTCAATTTTTATTTATTTTTTTCATTTAAATGAATGTTTTAAACTTTTTTCAAACAAATTTTAATGGAAAAAGATATTAAAATGGAGCATTTTAATATAAATAAAAAAGATAAATTATTTTCGATTTATCGAACAATTTTTGTGCCTAATTTAATTACTCAAACAGAATCAAGAATAATAAATGATTTAAAAAAATTTAAAAAAAAAAGATTAACAACAGGAAAATACGACATAGAAATTTCACCTTATTATAAAAAACAAAATGAAAATTGTTTTGTAATGTTTGTTGAATTTAAAAATTTTTTTAAAATACAAATTATATTTTTAGAAAAATATCCTTTTATTCCGCCTATCATTACTTATATATCAGGGAAATATTTTCATTATTTGTTTGATTATCAAAATAATTTAAAATTAAGTTGCTTAAATATTGAGAATTGGTCTTCTAATTTTGATTTAAATTTAATTTTATTTTTAATAGAAGTAAAGCTGAATGAAAATTCATTAGAAGTAAGAAAAGACTTTTATTGTAAAAGGAAGTTTATAGAATATAAAACTTTATTTCAAGAAGATATAAATAATAATATAATTTCTAACGATAATAATCTGAAAAAATTAAATGATTATATATATTAAATTAATAAGTAATTATAGACTAATTAAATAATAATAAATTAATATTATTTCTTAAAATAATATAAAAAAATTCCAAAATATTTTTTCTAAGATTGAAATGTTTAACTTTTTATTATTCAAATTTTCACAAATAATTTTAATTAAAAATTATTATATTTATTTTATAAAATAAATAATGTCTAGTGATAATCTTCCTTCAATATATTATTTTTTAATTGCAAATCAAATAAATGGAAAAGAAATAGGTACATTTTTAGATAATTCAGACACAAGAAATAATATTAATGATTTTAATCAAATAATAACAACATCAAAAGAGCTTTTACATTCAAATAATTCAAATTTAAAAGGAAAAAAAAATAAATATAGTCTTGAGTTTCATAATATATATTATATGATAACACCATCAGATACTTTTTATTTAGCTGCAGTCAGAAAAAATTCTCTTTATTGTAAACAAGAAAATTTAATATTTGAATTAATTGAAGATATTGATCATCAAGGTATAAAAAAATTAGTTGATAAAAATGGAGAATTAACTAATGTTGGAAAACAAAATTTAAAATTTTCAATTGAAAAATATACTGAATCTAATAAATCAAAATTAAATTCTTTAAATAATGATTTATTTGATAATAATTCAAATGAAAAACCTAATAAAATTACTATTGTTACTTCACAAATAAATGAAATTAAAAAAGATGTTAAATCGAGTTTAAAAAATATGATTAGTAATATAGGAGATATGCAAGAATTAGATAGTAAATCTTTAAAAATTAAAGAACAGTCTTATAAATTTCAACAAGATTCTTTAAATTTAGAAAGAAAATTAAAATGGCAAAATATAAGAAATAAAATTATTGTTGTTGGAATAATCTTATTTGTAATTATAATTATTTTTGTTTTAGTTTAAATTTTTTATCTTAAATACATAATAATTGGAAATTAAAAGTTAATTTGTTTTTTTTGCATTTAGTTGTTTAATCAAAACATTAAATAAAAAATAATTAAATATTTAATATTACTATTTAAATTAGACTTTTGAAAATTGTTTTGAGCAATTTTAAATAAATAAATAAAAGAATTTTTTTATTCTAAAATAAATACAATAAAAAAGAAATCCCAAAAAAAAGAATTTTTAAAAAAAATTCAGAAAAAAATAAATAATTAAAAATCAAAAAATAATATTCTAAAAAAAACATATAAAAAAATATAAATAAATACATATAAATAAATAAAAAAAAAAATAAATGGGTAGTTCTCCAAATAAAACAGATGTAGTAACAACAAAAAATACAAAATATGACACAACTCCAGCTCCATCAAGTTCTCTTCAAATAGTATTATTTCGTTTAATTTGGGAAATGCGTCCAAAAATATTAATATTTAAACAAATAGGAATTCAAGCAATAAATAAAAGTAAAAATCCATCATTAGAAGAAATATTAGAAGAATCTTCAAATGAAGATTTTAGAACTTATGGAGTTTTAAGTAAAAGTGGTTCAAATCCTTTATTATATTATATTCATTTAGGAGATGGAGTTGTTATTACAAAAAAATTAAATAAATTAAAATATTTATTAGAAAATAATTTAGATCAAATGGTAAGAATTTCTTTAGTAAATATATCAGAAATTATGAAAAAATTTTCTGATTATTGTTCTATTTATGAAATTAAAAAAGTTTCTAAATATTATTATGATTTAACAAAATGTAAAATTGATTTAACAAAAAGAAATGAATTAGTAGAAAAAGGAAAAAGTGAAATTATATCAGATGAAGAAATAAATTTAAATGATGAAGGTTCAAATTTAAAAACAGATGAATTAATAATAGAAACAAGTTGTTCAGAAACAGTAAATAAAGAAATAGAAAATTATTTATATAAAAATATAAATAAACCTTTTGAAAGATTTATTAAATATCCAATTGAAAATAAAAATAAAGAAAAAGATAATGAAAATTCTCCTGAAAATTTTGATGATGAAAAAAGAGAAAATGAAGAAGAAGAAGATGAAGAAAGAAGATTTAATTCTGATGTTGAAAATGAAGAAGAAGAAGAAGAAAATGAAGAAGGAGAAGAAGAAGAAGAAAAAAAAAAAGAAGAAAAAAAAGAAGAAAAAGAAGAAATGGGAAATATTAAAGTATTTTTAAATAAAGGAGTTCCTTTTGATCAAAGAGAACAAAATAATACTATAAGAAAAGTTGGTTTAAGATTTACTGATTTTATTCAAACAATTGAAGCAAATTTTTATTTAAAAGAAGCTTTAATTATGTTAACTCCATATAAATCTTTACAAAAATTTTCTTTTTATTTAAGTCAAATGAAAGAACCAAATAAATTTAAAGGATGGAAATATTTACAAAAATTATTTTTAGATAATTTTAGTATTAGATGGGTTAGTTTTAGAAATTCTTCTTTAACAGATAATGCTTTAAGAATTATTTTAGATGGTTTATGTATAAGAAGAGTAAGATATTTAGATTTAAGTCATAATAAATTAACTGATAGTGGAATGTATATTTTATGTAAATTTTTAATTAAAAATCAAACATTACAAAGATTATATATTAATAGAAATCCTTATATAACTTGTGATGGTATTAAAGCTGTTGTTTCTGCTTTAAAAGATCATCCAAATATACATACTTTAAATTTATCTAATTTATCTATTAAAGGTTGTGGTAAACAATTAAAAATATTATTATCTAATAAAAGAGTACATAATTTATTTTTAAAAAATTGCGCACTTGATGCTACAGATTTTCAAGATTTAGCTGATGAATTATCAAAAGAAGATTGTTCTATTGTTTTACTTGATATTGGAAATAATAGAATTCCAGATAATCCTCATTATACTGAAATAGAGAAATTTATTTTAAAAAATAAATCTATAAGAAAATTATATTTAGATGGTTTAGGTCTTAATATGACAAATTATATGCCTATTTTTAAAGCTATTTTTAAAAATAGAACAATTCAAAGTTATTCTCTTAATCAAAATGCTGATTTACCTGTTAAAGGAATTTTAAATTTTTTTATGAAAATAAATTATATTAAAGAATTAAGTGTTATTCCTTGGGATCCTTCTCTTGATAAAACAAGAACTTTTACTGATGATGAAGTAAGATGGATTAAAAGATTTCATGATAAATGTCCTGATATAAGATTACATAGTTATGAATTAATTAAAAGACAACAAAAAGGAGAAGAAGAAGGATAATAATATTATTTTATTTATTTTTTGTTGTTTTTAATAATTTACTTATTTTTTAAATATTTAGTTATTCTCTATTTTATTATCTTATTATTCATTAATTTTTATTAATTATTTATTAAAAGTTATAATTTTTTTATTAAATTAAAAATGATGATTAAAATGCCTTTTCATAATTCTAATAATTCATCAGAAATAACATTAGATAATTCAAATGTTATAATTGGAAATAAAAAAAAAAGAAATAACAATAAATCATTATCAAAATATTTAAATTCTTCAATTTTTGAATCAAGAACTTCATCAACAGATAAAACTAAAAATGATATTTATTTAACAGAAATAAGTAATTTTAATACAATTGAAACAGATAGAATTGATAAACAACATATAATGAGTGAAGTATTTGATTATAAACCAACTTTAACAGGAAGAATTTTACCTTCTATTAGAAAAAAACCTCCAACAATGATTTATTGTTGTAATGAAAAATATGAAGCTAATAATTTATCTAAATTATATAATACTTATTGGGTAAATCCACCAAAAAAAAATAAAATTATTGTTAATCATAAAATTGAAAGAACTAGAGTTAAAGATAGTAGTAATGAATATCTTGAAAAAACTAAAAATATTATTTTAGCAAGATATAATTTTAAAATTAAAAAAGAAGCTGTTGAAAGAATTGAAAATAATATAAAAAATGAAATTTCTAGTTTAGATCAAACAATGAAACAAATGAAAAGATGTAAAGATGATTTAGAAAATAATTTTATTAGTGTTTATAATCAAGCTTTAAAAAAATTAGATATTCAAATTTCTGAAGAAAGAATTAAAAATGATGAATTAACAATTAAATTAGCAAAATTAGTTAAAGAAGTTAATAAAATTCAAAATCAAATTATTAAAATAGATGGAATTAAAAGAGGTATTGAAAAATGGATTATTTTCCAAATTCAAATGGATAAAAGAATTATTCCTAAAAATTTAAAATTAACATTAAATAACATTTATAATAATAATTTAATTTTTTCTTCTGTTGAACAATTTGATGATTGGTTTGAAAGTATGAAAATAAAAAACATATATTTAATTAATAAATATAATGAAAAAGTAAGAGAAAAAGATGAAATAAAAAATCAATATTTAGAAATGAAAAAAATACAACAAAAAGAAACTTGGCTTGATAATGAAGTAAATGAAAAAGAAAAAATATTAGAATTATTAAAAATAAGAAATCAAAAATTACAAAGTGAAAAAAAAGGATTATCAAAATTAAAAGCATTGACAATAGATTCTAATAAAAATAATTCTTTAAAAGATGATAAACCAAAATTAAAAGATAGAATTTTTTTAAAAGTAAAAAATTCTTATACTCATATTAATGCATTAATTGGAAATGAAATTAATAATAATATAACTGAATTAGATATTAATAGAGCAACTAGAAAAGAAGAAAAAATATTAAAAATGTTACAAAGTATAGAATTACTTTTAAATTATTTAATTGAAAAATTCATTAATTATAGAATGAATCCTAAAACTTTGATTATACTTAAAGAAATTAAAAATAGAATTGATACAGAACATAAAAATAATACTGCTTTATTAGCTAAAATTGCAGAAGAAAAAAAAATAAAACAATTAAAAGAAAGACTTGAAAAAAGAAGTAAAAGAGGAATTTTCATTCCTTTAAGAAAAGTAGAGAATTATCCTTTTGGTTTATTATTTAAACAAAAAAATTCAATTACAAAAGAGAATTTCAATAAAAGTAATGAATTATCATTTTATGATTTTTTACATGATACACAATAACTAAAATAAAATTTAATTAAATTAAAATTAAAATAAACATAAATTAAATATATTTTAACCAAAAAAAAAAGAATATCTCAACAAAAAAAAATAAAAAATAAACTAAAATAAAATAAAATTGAAAAAATTATATTTAAAAAAATCAATAAAAAATGTCAGATTCCTTAGAACAACAATATGATTATTTATTTAAAATATTATTAGTAGGAAATAGTAGTGTAGGAAAAAGTTCTCTTTTTCTAAGATTTGTAGATGATATATGGAATGAAACATTTGTTCCAACAATAGGAGTAGATTTTAAAATTAAAACATTAGAAATAGAAAAAAAAAAAGTAAAATTACAAATATGGGATACAGCAGGACAGGAAAGATTTAGAACAATAATATCTTCATATTATAAAGGAGCACATGGTATTTTATTAGTATTTGATATTACTGATATTGATAGTTTTGAAAGTCTTGAAAATTGGTTAATTGAAATTGAAAAAAATGCAAATAAAAATATTATTAAATTACTTATTGGAAATAAAATTGATTTAGAAGAAAATAGAAAAGTTAGTTTTAATCAAGCAAAAGATTTTGCTGATTCTAATGGAATTGAATATATTGAAACTAGTGTTAAATTAAATACTAATGTTAATAAAGCATTTTTAGAAATTGGAAAGGAATTAATGAATGCTACTAAAGATAAAGAATTAATTCAAGAAAATAATAAAAAAACTATTACAATTTCTCAAAAAGTTAATAATCTTAATGATGAAAATGAAAAAAAAGGGGGTTGTTGTGGATAAATAATAAAAAAATAAAATAATAAATAATAAATAAAAATAATAAATATTAATATTTTTAAATTACATAAAAAAAATAAAATTAAAAAAAAATATTAATCAATAAATAAATAAATAATTTAATAATTTCCATTAATTTAACTTTTTCTATTTATTTAAATAAAAAAAAAACAAAAAAAAAAATAAAATGTTTGATGATCTTTCTCAAGAAAGAAGAAAGGAATATAAAGATGCATTTGAAATGTTTGATAAAAATAAAGATGGAACAATATCAACAAAAGATTTAATAAATGTATTAAAAAGTTTAAATCAAGATCCAACAGAAGAAGAATTAAATGAAATGATAGCAGAAGTAGATTTAGATGGAAATGGAGAAGTAGATTTTGAAGAATTTATAACATTAATGAATAGAAGAAGTAAAGAATATGATCATACTGAAGAAGTTTTAAATGCTTTTAAAGTTTTTGATAAAGAAAATAATGGTTTAATTGCTGTTACTGAATTAAAACATATTATGATGACTTTAGGAGATCAATTAAATGAAGATGAAGTTGATGATATGTTAAGAGAAGCTGATAATGATGGAGATGGTTTTATTAATTATGAAGAATTTATTAGAACTATGTTATCTAGATAAATTATTTTTTTTTATATATTTTTATTTTTTTGTATTATTTCTTCTTTGTTATATTAAAAAAAACATCTTTTATTTATTTATTTATAATTTTTGTTTTAAATTTTTTTTTCTTTTTTTTTATTTATTTTTTTTTAAATTTTAAAAATAATTTTATTATATTAATAATATAGAAGTTAATATTTTTTTAATCTTCTTCAGAAGAATAATATAACATCCCATAATCATCATCATCATTATTTTTATTTTCATTATTTTTCTTTTTTTTACCTCTTATAATAGGATATTCTTTAGGAACTTTTCTTCCAATAATAACAACTCTTTGAGCTCTATCAACAGCTCTTTGTCTTTTCATATTTTCAATTTCATCTTGTTTTTGTTTAATTTGTAATTGTTTTTCTCTTTTATTAGTTCTTTTTCTATCTAATTCAACTTCATGAATTAATTGTTTATCTCCATTTTCTTCTATATCTTCTATTTCTGCAATATATTGATTAACTGCTAATTCTTTTTTTTCAATAACTGCTAAAGTTTCTTTTGTAAAATTTAATAAATCCATAAAAGTTCTTTTCCCTTTTAATCTATTATTTAAATCTCCTGTTGCTAATCCTAATTCTACTATATAATCTAAATATTGATTTAAATCTGAATCTTTATGTGGTTTTAATTTATTTATTTGATTTTGAATATCTTTTTTTTCATTTTCATAACTTTTTGCTTCTTCAAAACAATCATCATATCTTCTTTTTAATTCTTCAATTTCTTCAGTATAATTATCATTTAAATTATTTTGATTTTTTAATAAAACTTCTTTTTTTTCTAATTCTTTAACAACTTTAATTTCATAATCATTAAATTTCATCATCATAAAATTATCATCTTCTAAATATTCATCTATTTTTTTATTATTACTCATAATACTAAATTTTCTTAATAAAGTTTGAGCTACACTTTCAAAATTTCTTTCTCTAGGATCAATATCAGGAATATTATCTAATTCAAATTTCATATTTAAAACTTTATGAACAAAACTTCCATATGATTTTAATAAACCAATCATTTTAACAGTTTTTTCTAATTCTTCATATAATTTTTTATTATCTACACATTCTTTTTTATATAAATTATCTTTTTCTTCATGTAATGCTTTTAATCTTGTTAATTCTTCTTCTTCTCTTTTTTGTTTTTTTTTAGTTCCTTCAACAAAATCAATAAAATTTCTATAATCTGTATCTAATCTATTTTCACTATCTCTTAAAGCTTTTGTTATATTTTTTTCTTTTTCATTTAAATCTGTTCTAGATTCTTTTAATAATCCAATTAAATAATTTTTTAAACAAATATCTCTTGTATCATTCATTACTAAGTTTCTCATTCTATGTTTTGAAGTTATTGCATTTCCTTTATTTTTCATTCTTTCTTTCATTATTTTATTTGCTTCTGTTAAATAAGATTTTTGACCATATATTTTAAAATTTTCTTTAAATGATTCTCTTGAAAATTGAGAATCATTTACAGAATTTAATAAATTTGAAACATTACTTTTTTTACTTCTTATAGATATTGATTTTGTTATATTTTTATTATTTCCCATTATAAATTCTCCTGCATTTACTAAGGAAGACATTGTTTTTCAGTTTTAAATTAAAATAAATTAAAAAAATGATTTTATAATCTTTTTTTATTTTTTTTAATAAATGGAAATTTCAATTGATAATAATGAAAAAAATGAAAGTTTAGAATTTAAAAATTCGTTAATTAATTCAACTATATCTGATGAAACACATGAACAAATAAAAACATTAAAAAAAGAAAATAAAGATAATTTAATAAAATTAGAAACACTTAAAAATAGAATAAATAATTTAAAAAAACAAGAATATGAAAATAGAAAAAAAATATTATTAATGCAAGAAGAAGAACAAAGAGAACAACAAATTAAATTAAATAAATTAATAATGAAACAACAATTAATGAATTTAAAACAAGAAAGAGAAAAAACTTTACAAATTAAAAAAGAAAAAGTTAAAACTGAAAGATTAATAAATGAACAATTATTAAAAAATTCAATATTAAATAAACAAATGAAAGCAAAAATGATAAATGAAAAAGTAAAAAATGATAGAAAAAAAATAGAAACAAAAATTTCTGATAATAAAGTTTTAAGAGAAAATGAAAATGTTGTTAAAAAAATAGAAACTCAAAATAAATATATGAATCAAAAAAAAGAAAATTTAAAGAAAAAAGTAGAAAAAGAAGAAAAAAAAAGAAAGGATTATTTATATGAACTTGAAATAGAAAAAAAAAATAATGATACTTTAGAAAAAAATTTAAAAGAATTAGAATCAATTGAACAAAAATATTTAGAACAATATCATAAAACTAGAAAATTAAGAGAAGAAAAAGAGAAAAAAAAATTAAATATGTCAATGCTAGAATTATCAAATAATACAAATATGAAATTAGATTATTATTATTGTCAAACAGTTAATAATTCTTCTACAAAAAAATATATGACAAAAACTTCTAAAAGAGTTTCTAGTTCTAACAAAAATGAAGATTTAAATCAATCAAAAAATAATAAAATTAAAAATGCTAATAAATCTGTTAATAATTTTAATTTATATGAAATAAATAAAAAAGAAAAGTTAAAACAAAATACTACAAATCATTTAAGAACTTCTTCTGCATTGGGACCTATAAATTCCAGTTTTAATTCTATTGATAATCAAAAAGTGAGTAAATATCAAAAAAAAATTAATGAAAAAAAACCGCCTTTTAAATAATAATGGAATATATATTTATATATTTTATTTTAAAAATGTTTATAAATTATATGTGTTCTTCAAATTTATAAGTTGTATTTAAATTTTAAATTAATCGAATTTATTTAATTTATTTAATAATTAATGAAATAATGATATATATTTCCGAAAAAATCTATAGTTTATATAATTCTAATTTTCACAATTAATATTAATCTCTAAATTAATAACTATAAAAAATAAAAATTATATAAAATAATAATATAAATATAAAAAGGAATAATAACAATAAAGAATATATTAAAAAAAGAAATTATTTCAATCTTATTTAATAATTATATAAAAATAATAATTTGTTAAAGTATTTAACTATTTATACATTTGCATCAATAATAATAAGAATATACAAAAATTATATTCAAAAAAATAAATTTTTTTAAATTAAATCAATTAAATTCAATCCATTTTTTTGTATTACTATCAAATTTTTTTTTATTTCTACTTAAAACACCATTATCATAATAAACTTCATCAATATCTCCAGAAGAATATTTAATAATACAACTTCCATTTAATTTCCCATTAGCCCATTCACCTTCATAAACAATTTGTTCATTATTATTAATAACAGTTAAAATACCTTTTCCACTTTTTTTATTATTTTTAAATTGACCTTCATAAATATCTCCATTAGCATCAATAAAAGTACCAAAAGAAAAATGATCATTTTTATATTCTCCATCAAAAACATCTCCATTAATAAATATTTCTTTTCCTTTTTTTTTCTTAGAATTTTCCCATTCTCCTTGAAAAATATCTCCATTTGAAGAAGTATATTTTCCATATCCATTAGCTTCATCATTATAAAAATATCCTTCATATAATCCACCATCAACATACCATATTCCTCTTCCATATTTTTTATTTCCTGATATTTCTCCAAAATATCTATCATTTTTAGATTCTTTAAAATATTTTGTTTCTATTTTTAAATTATAATCTAATGGAGGTAATTTTTGAATTAATTCATTGTATTTTCCTAATAAATATCCTTCACTTATTTCCTTCTTTAAATTCTTTATTTCTGATGGTATAATATTTCTTAATGTTTTACCTGATTTATTATTATATTCTGAAGATACTACTTGAGTTTCTATATCGGAATAACTTTGAATTATTACTGAGATATTTGATTGGATTTTTTCTTCTTCTTTTATTGAAGAGATACTTTTATTATTTAATTCATTATTATTCAGATTATTAATCATATTATTATTTTTATTATTATTATTCTTTGTTTTTTCTTTTGTTTTTTTTTCATTCATTAATTGATATTTTACTATTTCTTCTGGACTTATATTTGAATGCTCTGTAAATATTGAATTATCTGAACGAATGATATTTGAAAATTTTACTATTTGTTCTTTTTTTTGAGGATTATTTCTTTTTAATGAATTTGTCATCATTTTTAAACAATCTTCAATTGATAAATCTTTTGATTCATCATTTGGTATTTTAGTAATATTATTTTCATTTATATTTGAAATTGGGGAAATTGAAGATAATTGTTGAATATAATTTTTTCTCATTTCATTTGATATTTCTTTTTTTTTATCTTTTTTATATTCTACTGATACTTGTTTTTGGATTTTATTATTTAATTTTGGATTTAAATTTTTTATTTCTATTGGTATTATATTATCCTTAATTTCTTCACTATTTTCATTTATTTCTTCTTTAATATTATCTTCATTAATAATATCTTCATTATTATTATCTTCTTTTTTAATTATTCCAATATTAATTAATTCATTTGTTTTTTCCAAATTATAATTTGAAATTATTTTTTTATTTTCAAAATTATTGTTTTTATTTGTATTTAAATTAGGGAAATTGGTATAATAATTATTTCCAAATTTATCATTTTCTTTTTGAATATTTTCATTTTTCATTTTTTTTTTTTCTTTTTCAAAAAAGCTTGTTTTATAACTTTCACTTTCTAAACTAGTATTATTACTTTGACATTCTTCAATTTCTTGATTATTTTCTTTTTCAAAAAATCTTGAATTATTTTTCCTTTCTATTTCAAATTTATTAATTTCATTATTATTATCTTCAAAGTTTGTTTTATTATTATTTCTTTCAGTTATTTTTTTATTCATTTCTTTCTCTAAATTTATTTGTTTATTTTCTCTTTCAAAATCTATATTCATTTCATTTTTATTTAAAAAATTGTTTTTATTTTCAAAATTATGCTTTTTAATATCTTTTTCAAAACTTTGTTTTTTAATTTCTTCAAATCTCGAGATATTATTTTCTCTTTCATAACTTTTTTGGATATTTTTTTCAAAATTTGTCGTACTATTTTCTATTTCATAATTATTTTTAATATTTTTTTCAAAGTTTGTAAAATCATTTTCTATTTCATAATTTTTTTTTATTTCTTTTTCAAAACTTGTTCTTTTATTTTTATTTTTAATTTCATTTTCAAATATTTTTTTCTTATTTTCTCTATCTATTTTTCTATTTTCTATTTCCACATTTTTTTTGTGTTTTTCTTTTCCCAATTTCATTTTATTATTCTCTTTTTCAAATTTTATTTTAATATCCTCTCTTTCAATATTTAAGTTATTAGATTCTCTTGTTCTCTTAACTTTTTCTTTTAATTTTGAAATTTTAATTCCTTCAAATTCTTTTAATTTGGTACTTTCTATTAAAATACTATTTGTAATATTTTTAAAATAATTCAAATAATCTTCTGAAGTTCTTGAATCAATATTAATATTAAAATTTGAAGCATCATATTTGAATTTAAAAATATTTTCTATATTTTTTATTATAGGATAAGTAATTGAATGTGTTTCTAATCTATAAAGATAATTATCAAATAATAATTCACATAATTTAATTTCTTCTTCATTAATTTTTTTAAAAGAATTAAAAATTTTGTCACAAAGTAAAATTTGATTAGAATAAAAGTTTTTGATTTTATTTTGAATATCATTTAATTTATGAATAAAAGTTTTAGCATTATCAATTAAATAAGTAAACTTTTCTAATTGGAATTTTTTAAAAAAATTATCAAAAAAAATAAATTTTTCATGGTCTAAATGACTTTTACAATAAGTACAAATATTTTTTTTACAATCTAAACAATAAGCAAAAAAACTTGTAGAATGATAAGGACAAAAATTTTCATTTTCAACATATGATTGTAAAGAATTATGATTTTTTTCTTTATCATGAATTTTTTTACATTTTTCACAAGTAATTGAATTGCAATTAACACAATAATAACAATTTTTTTCTAATAATTGTCCACATCTTGAACAATTAATATCATTATTTACATTTTGAACATTTTCTAAAAATTCTGGTAATCGAATTTTTCCTTTATGTTCTTCTTGACATTTATAACATATTATAGCTTCATTATTAATATATTCTAAATATATTAATGGAGTTTTTGAACATTCAAGACATTGAATTTTCCTTTTGTAGATTATTGATTCTTTCAAGAAAGAATTGTATACGCTCATTTATTAATTGATTAAAAAGTCAAAAAAGGTTAATTTATCTATGGTTTTGTAACAGAATATAACATTTATAATATTTTTAGTTATTTTTAAAATTTTATTTTAGAAATCAATTATTCTTAAAAAAATTTATTTTTGTTTAAATAGATTTTGTATAGTTGAAATTGAAAATTTATTCATTTCTGAGATTTATGATAAACTCAGTACGTTTAAATTTTTTTCATTTATTTCATTTATTTTTTATTATTTAAAAATTGAGAGAATAATATTATATAATAAATAAATTTATTTATTTAATATATCATTTTTAATTATTAAAATATTCTTTTTGGGAAAACTTTGAAATGGAATTTTTCGATTTTTTTTCTTTTCGTAATTTTAAAGATATAAAGAATAATAATGATTTAAGTTTATTTGATGATTATAATGAATCAAATTTTACAAAAGAACAATTAAAATCCGATAATAATAATATTAATATAAATGAAGAAACTAAAGAAAATATTTCTTTAGATATAAAAAAAACCAAAAGACCAATAGATAAAAACAAAATAGAAATTATAAAAGAAAGAAACAAAATAAGTGCAAAAAAATACAGAGAAAGAATAAAAGAAAAAATACGAACTTTAGAAGAAGAAAATAAGAAATTAAAAGAAGAAATTTTTAAATTAAAATATATTATAAATAATGAAATTTGTAAATCATGTAAAAATAAATTCGATAATATTAATAATTTAAATAATCTTAATGAAAATAAATTAAAAATAACTAATGTAACAAATAAAAACAATAACAAAAAAGTAATTGGATTATTTACAATTACATGTCTTTTTTTTTTTATATTTTATACAGATTTATTAAATCAAAAAAAAATAGAAGATATAGTTCAAGGTAGGAAATTATTAGATGAGCATGAAGAATTAGAAATTACATATTTTAATTTAAAAAAATATCATAAAAAAATTGGAAATATTTTATTAACTTTAGGAGATTATTATTCTTTATTATCAAAAAATAATTTCGGAAGGAAAAAAATCAAATTTAAAAACAAAGGTAAAGTTAGAATTTTAAAAGGCTCTGAAAATATTGATTTATTAAATGAACTTTGTGAAAATTATTTAGTTGATATTAATGATAATGTCAATATGAATGAAGAAGAACCTTTATATTTCAAAATGTTAGTAGTAAATGATTCATTAATTAATAATAATATTACTGAATTAGGAGATAATAATATTGAAAAAGGACAATATTCTTTTATTGAATTACATTGTAAAATTATCGGAGTCTCTCAAAATATAATTAAAAAAAGTTAATTTTACTGAAAAAATTATAAATAAATGGCATATTATATTAATTTTAAATAATTATAAATAAAATTTTAATTATATGTAATTAATTATTTAAAGAAGAATAATAATTAAAATTATCTTCTAATTCATTAGCCCTCATTTTTCTTTTATTTTTGTTTCTTATTTGTCTATATAGAAAAAATATTAAAATAAAAATTATAATTAATAAGATAGAAATAATTAATATATAATAAAAGGAATATGAATAAGATTCCTTTTTTTTTTGAGTATAAAATCCAAATAATTTAGAGTCCAAATCTAAAAAAACTTTATATTTTTTAAAAAAAATTTCTCCTAATCTCCATTTATTAGAATATGAATTATCAAAAAAAACAAGAAAAACATATTTATTATTATAAATTTGAAATAAATCATTATAATCAAAAATAAAAGTAAAATTCATTTCTTTTGAAAAAAACTCTAAACTTTCAAAATTTTTTATATTAATATCAGTATCACAATAATAAATAGCTATTTCTATGTATTTATTATATTTATTAACTATTTTTTCAAATGTACATTTTTTTTGAGAAATTAATGGTTTAAAAAAAGTTTCATTTATATAAGAATAATAATACATATTAGAAATAATTCCCTTTATATTTTCAGAAAATATTGCTTTTACATTTTGAATTGTTTTATTTCCATATTTTATATTAGTAAATTCTATATACCATTCAGAAAAAGATGATTCAGCTTTAATATATTTTATACTATTTGGAATTAAATTATCATTAATTTCATGAGGATAAAGTCCTAAAAGAAATTCACCTGAACTTTCATTATTATAATTAAATGAAATAATATTTTTTTCATTTAATTGATATAACAAATTAAATTTATCTAAATAAGTATGAGTTTTTAACCCAATTAATGCAGTTTCTAATGATTGATTTGATATATTTGATGTTAATAAAAAAAAATTAAATCGATTATATGAAATTTCTTTTGTTCCATTGTTTATCAATATTTTTTCTTTAGAATTTCTAGCAAAAAATGTTTTTTCTTCATAAACGAAAACTTTTTGTATTATATGTGGTTCTTTTGCATAATCATAAATATAAGTTGTTGATTTATTTTCATTATACTTTCCATTTATAATGATATTTGGAACATATAAACCTTTTTCTTGATAATCAATTTTTCCATTTATAATTTGAATTGGATTTCCTATTTTTAATTGAATATATAAATCATTATAAATAAAATATTTTGCTGAAAGTTCGGGAAAATATTTTTTTGAAAAAGAAAAATTTTTATATGTGAAAATTAGTTTAATAAAAACCAAATAAATTATAAAAATTTTCATTTTATTCCAAATTATCAAATAATTTAAATTCCAAAACTATTATAAAAAATAAAATTTAAATATCGTTTTTTATATCTTTGATAATGACAATTAAATAAATTGTCTAAAATGAAAATATTCCTATTTATTTTCATTAAATTATTAAAATATTTTGAACAAATAAACAAAAAAAATAATTTAAAAGATTAAAAAGTAAAATAAGATATTTTGATATATTAAAATTATTATAAATTTACTATTTTCCTATTTTGTATTTATTTTTATTAAAATATCTTCATATATGTAAATATTTAAATATAAAGAATATATATATAAAATAAATTATTTATATGGTAAATAGGTAAATAAATATTGAAAAAAAATTTTTCATATCGAAAATTTTTTTCTATAAATAAAACAATAATAAAATAATTTAACAACAACCTTTATCCTTTTTATTATTATTATGATTACTATTTAATTGAACTTCCTTTTCTTTACTATTAACACCTTTTTTAATTCCAATATCACTATCTAAATCATAATAACCATCTTCAATTTTTTTAGCAATTTCATTAGCACTATTATAAAAAATTTGATCGATATTATCTCCATTTTTAGCAGAAGTTTCAAAGAATAACATATTATATTTTTCAGCTAAATTTTTTCCATCTTCATAAGGAATTTCTCTTTTATCATTTAAATCACATTTATTTCCAACAAGAACCATAAAAATACTTTTTGGAGATTGATTTTTACAATCTTCAACCCAAGAAGAAATATTATTAAAACTTTCTTTATTTGTAATATCATAAACAACTAAAGCACAAACTGAATTTTTATAATAAGCTCTTGTAATACTTCTAAAATTTTCTTGTCCTGCTGTATCCCATATTTGAATTCTATAAATTTTATTTTTTATTTCTATATTTTTTGCACCAAATTCTACTCCAATTGTTAATTGATATTCATCTTTAAATTGACCATGTGCATAACGAAGAAGAATATTTGATTTTCCTACTGCAGCATCTCCTATTATTATATATTTAAATAAATAATTAAAATTTATTGCTGATGAATTTGACATTTTTTTAAAAATATTTTATTTTCTTTAATTTATGTTTATTATTATTGTTTTTGAAAAATTAATTTTTTTTTATTTTAATAGTAAAAATATTTTTTTTATTTTTAATTAATTTTTTTATTTTTTTATGGAATTATTTTCTTTTTTGATGAAGGCATTCCTGAACTTGATTTTGATTTTGGATTGTTTGAATGATAATTTGTCTTTTTTGAATTTGATGTTTTTTTAGTTGGTTTTTTATAGTTTATTACACTATTACTTATTTTTGATGAATTTTTTTCATTTCTTGATAAATCCTTTTTTGAAAGACTTCTTGTATTTGATGAACTCTCTAAAAAACAATTAAAATAATATTTTACCTCTTTTTTTATTATTTGCTGTTTTATTTGTCATTTCAATTATTTTATTATAAATAATTTTATTACTATTATTGATATTTATATTAATATTTATATTATTTGATATTTGACTTGAACCTTTTTGATGGTTAAATAAATTACTTGTTGTTGTTTTTGAATTATATTTTGCAGTTGTAACTCTATTTCTTGTTATTGGTTGTTGAACATTATTTACTTTATTATAATTTGAGGTTTTTACTTCATTTTGTTTTTTATTTCTTATGTTTGGAGATTTTTTTGATTTAAATACTATATTATTTGCTGTTATTGTTTTCTTTATTTCATCTAATATTTTACTTTGACTTTTTTGACATAAATTTATTTTCACATTAAAAAATCCTTTTGATTTATTTATATTTGATATATTAGATTTATTTTTATTTTGATTATTTGGATTTACTATTATTTTATTATCATTTTTATCATTTTTTATTTGATTAATTTTTTTCTTTTGAGAAAAAATAGGTTGAGTTTGAAGTAAATTACAATTATTTGATTTATTAAAAACATTAATATTATTAGAATGGAAATTTTGTTGTGTTAAATTTTGACTATTTTGTTCTCTATCTGTTATAAGATTACTTTTTGTTGTTGTTAAATTATTATTAATTGAATTTTTATTTCTACTTTTATTAAAAGGATTATTTGTTATTGAAAGTAAAACTTCTTGAAAATTATTATTTGTTTTTTTATTTTTATTTTCTGTAGATATTGTTAAATTTTTTTTTAATTGATCTGAAGTTACTTTTAAAGGTAAATTAATTATTTTATTTACTATATTTTTAGTATTATTTGGATTTTTCATAAAATTATGATTTCGACTAAATTGATTATTATTTTTTCTTTTATCAATTTTTTGAGTTATTTTCTTTGGATTTGAATTTATAGAAGGACTAAAATTAATACTATTTTTATTTTTATAACTTGAAACAATATTATTCAAAGAGCCTGTGATTAATTTATTTTGAATATTATTTAAATTATAATTACTATTATGATGATAAGATGATGATAAATCTTTTGTTTTTGACCCATTTAATTTTTTGAAATTATCTTTATTTTGAATTTTTTTTTCTAATTTATTCTTTTGTTGAGAAGAATTATAAACTTTATTTAAATGTTCTCTTGATAATTGAATTGATTTTATTTTTTTAGAATTTGTTGAAGTTGTTTTATTATTAATTTTTATATTATCTTCATCTTCTTTTTTACTATAATTTAAATGCTTGTTCATTTTTAATTTTGGAGCAAACGAATTATATAAATTTACATTTTCTTTTTTATTCTTATTATTTTCAAAAGTTCTTTCTTTATATTTATTATTTATAACATTTGCAGAAGCATTATGTTCTTTAATTTTACTTTCTTCAATATTATTATTATTTTTTTCATTTTCTTTTATATCATTTTGAGGAATAAAAGTAAATCCATTTTTTTTTTCATTATTATTATTATTATTATTATTTCTATTTCTTGATTTTCCTTTACTTCCATTAAAACAATTAAAAATATTTTGGAAAGTATTATCTTTAATTTCTTCATTTTCAATTTTTTCATTTTCATTTTTTAATTTATTTTCTTCTTCTTCTCTTTCTTCTTTTAAAATCTCTAATTTTTGATATAAAAATTTATAAGGAAAATGTGCTCCATATTCAAAATATTTTTGTTCTTCTTCCTCTTCTTCTTCTTCATTTTCAAGAAAGTATCCTTTATAATTTAATATATTATCATTATTAACATCAATTTCATCATCTGAATCATTAATGTTTCTTTCAAAATTATCATCTAAAACAAGTTGTGCCATTAAAATTTAATTTTAAAAAAATTCTTAAAAAAATTTATTAAAACATAATAAAATTAAATGACTGAACCATTAATAAATCGAGTTGATATTTTAGAAAGAAATGCAAAAAATAGAAATTTATATGATGAAGAAAGAGTAATGAAAGATATAGAAAGAAGTATAAGATTGAAAAAATTAAGAGGAATGGATGAAAAAAATTTAGAAGAAAAAAGAAAATTAGAACAAGAAAAATTAAAATTAATGGAAGAAAAAAGAGAAGAACTTCTTTCAGCAAAAATTAAAAAAATAGAAGATAAAATGAAAGAAAGAGAAAGAATTTTATCAACAAGACCAAATAAATTAATAAAATCAACTTCACTTCCTCCAATTGATATGCTTAAATTTAATATAGAAAGAATAAAAGAAGAAGAATTAGATTATTGTTCAGAATTAAATGATAAACTTTTAGAAAAATATGAAACACAAAAAGTTAATTATGAAGGAACAAATAAAGAAAAAAATTTAAAATATTTATTAACTGATAATATATATGAACAAAGACATAATAAATATAAAAAAAAAGTTGCTAAAACAATGAAGGAAAAAATTGAAGAATATAACCGTCAACAAATAGAAAATTGTTATAATATTAAAGAATGTTTTGAAAGACATAAAAATCCAAAATTTAGAGAAATGAAAGAAAGAAATAAAAAACATCTTGAAGAATTAAGAGATAGACAACATGAAATAATGTTAAATGATGAAAAAAGAAGAAAAGAAATTTTAAAAAAATTAAATTATATTCCAAGTGGAATGTTAGATGAAGATAAATTAAAATTTGATTATATTCATAGAGGAAATTTAGCTGTTTTACAAAAAGAAAATTTAGAAAAATTAGAAAAAGAAAGAAGACAAAAATATAAATCTTATTTATTAAAACAAAAAGAAGCTTTTAGATATGCAACTGAAGAAAATAAAGAAGATAATAAAATGAAAAAATTGTCTCAACAACAAACTTTACTTACTCAAGTTGAATTGGATAAAAAATTTGATGAATTAAATAAATGTATGAAAGAATTAGAAGAAAAGAGTATTTTAAAAAAAGATAAAGAAGAAAGACTTAAAATGTTTTATGAAAAAAATAAAGAATTAAAAAGTTTAAAGTAACATTAAATATATAAGTTATTATTATAAAAAATAAATGTTATTATTTTTAATTATTTATAATAAAAATTATTTTATTTAATTAAAAAAAGAAAAAAATTTAAAAATTAATACCTATGTTTATATTTCTTAATTTGAAATTTTATGATATAATAAAAGTAATTTGATAAAAGTGATTTTATTGTTTCCATACATATTTAAATTTTTTATGGTTTCATTTGAATCAGGATCATTTATTAAATCTTGCTTACTATAATTAATTAAATAATTTGTCATTTTCATTTTACATCTATTTAATATATATTTACTTTTTGAAATAATTTTATAATCTTTTCCTATAATATTTAGATGTTTTGAAAGACCATAAAACCATTTTTTTATTTGATTTTCATTTAAATATAAATCAATAGATCCTTCTCTAAAAATAAATGACATAAATAACCAAGGTTGATTACCATTTGGTAATGATTTAATTTTTTTCTTTAAATTTGATGAATAAATTCCAAAACTTATTTTGATTATAGAATTTAAATATATTTCTTTATCAATTTTTGAATCTTTTTCTTTTTGATAAATTTGAATACAATCTTTCTCATAATTTAACCTATAATAATGAGTTTTTGTTCCATTTGAATTTAAATTAATTTTTATAATTGAATCACCAATTTGAATTCCTTTATAAAAGGAATTAATAAACTGAGTTATTAAAGCATTTTTTTCTTTGATTTTTAATTTATCAATTTGTTGTTTATATAAATTAAAATAATTTTGTAATTTACATTTATTATAAATGGATAATAAATTATTAAAAAGAATTGTAAGTGCTCTTGTTATTTCTGGAGATAAATTACTTAATTTAATTGATGAATGATCAATTTCTTCATTAGATAAAATTTTTAATGTAATATCAATTTGATATTTAATTTGTTTTTTTAGATTTGGATCTGAAATATTATTATTAACATATTTTATAGCATATTTTAATAAAATTTTTAAAAAAATTGTTGAGTTAATATTATTTTTATCAATCAATCCTTTTTGATTTAATGATGATTTTTGATAAGTTTCTTTTTTGTTTAATTTCATTGAAGCTTTTGCTTCTAAATTATATAATGTTTGATACATTTTTACTGCTTGTTCCATCTTATTTTTTATACAATTTAAAATTAAATCTATTTTAGTTTCATCGAAATTTTTTTCTCCAACTAAAGCTTTAATTAAAGAAGAAAATTTTGATAAAGAAGATTGTTTATTTACATTATCTTTTTCATTTACACTTTTTATATAAATGCTTGATTCTAAGTTAAAAATTGCAAAAATTATTCCATTATAATCTTTTAATATTTTTAAATTTTCTATTTCTTCATTTAAACAGTTTATCCATATTTTAATATCATTATTTTTTAAATAAGAATGAAATGCATTTATTATTTTTCTTATTATATTTTTATGAACTTCAGTTTTATCAGGATTTTCATCAAGAATGATTTTTTTATCTAAATATTCATTTATTGTTATTAAACTATCAACCCTAAAAAAATTATATAAAACACTTTTAATTAAATTTAATTGATTTTGAGCATTATCTTGCATTTCTAAAATATCACATAAAGTTTTAAAAGTAGATATAGAATCATCTAATTTATTTAAAGACAAATTTGCAATTGTTAAATTAGATAAAATTTTTAAATCTAGTTGAATAGTTTTTAAATCAACATTATTATGAATTCTATTTGAAAAGCGTATATTTTGTTCTTTTATAGTTTGTTCATAAACTTTTTTTAAATTTATTAAAGAGTTTTCTAATTTTCCATTATAAAATAAAGAAATTGCATAATTACAAATAGAATCTCTAATTTTATAATTATCTTCTAATTTTTTTGCAATATTTACACAATTTTTATATGATTCAATAGCATTTGAATATTTTCTATTTCTAATAAATTGAAAAGCTCCAATATTTTCTTTAATATAATTAGATTCAAGAGTAATTCTTTCCAAAGGTTCTAAATTATTTAAAATACTTGAAGATTCATTTTGAGAATCATATTCACTATCTAATTGAATATTAGCCATATTAACTATGAAAAAAAATTAAAAAAAAAAAACTAAAAAAAAAAATATCAAAAAAAAAAAAAATTAAAAAAAAATATATCCCATTATTTTAATCAAATATCTTCAAAAATTCAATTCTATTATTTATTTTTTTTACTAAAAAGATGAGATAATCCAAGTTCTTCTAACATTTTTCTAGTTCCATTATCTAATTTTGCAGTATTCTCAGCAAATTCTAAAGGATTAGGAGCAGTTTCCATTTTTCTTTCTCTTTCTGCTTCTTGTAATTTAAGTGAAATTCCTCTAACAGGTCCTTTTTGAATTCTTTTTACTAAATGTGTTGCATATCCTGCTATTTTGTTTCTTAATCTTTTTGATGGAACTATTGCTACTTCATCAAGAACTCTTTTGTTATAATGAAAATCATTACTCATTTTCTGATAGTGCTTTTCTATTAATTGTCTTGCTGCTCTTTTTACTGTTTTTGTCCTTACTCTTCCCATTTTATATTAGATATAATTGATTTTTTAATTAATTTTTATTAAATAATAATTTGTTTAAAAAATAATTAATGTTTAATAAATATTAATTTTTTATAGATGTTTGTTTAATCTTTTTTTTTCATTATATAATTATATTTTTTTTAAAATAAATTTTAATTTGGATTAAGTTTGAAATTTAAAATTTAAAAAAATAAAAATTGATTTAAATTTAGATGAAATAAATGTAAAAATATGAAAAGTTATATTATCTGAGGAATTGATTAAAAATCTTTTCAAAATTTTCAGTAATGAGGTTATATTGGGATTACTCAATAAAAATAGTTCAATTTTTTTGGAACATTAAAATAATTATTTTTTAAACAAATATATTTAAAGTAAATTAAATCTTTTAATTTAATTTGTATTTTTAAAATTTAAAAGAAAAGAATTATTTATCTTCCATTATTCACAATTAAATAATTTTAATTAGAATAAATAATTGATTTACTTTTTTTCTTATTAATTATTTTTATCTCCAAACAATTTTAATTTATTAAACTATAGAGGAATTACTAATTTTTAGTATATTATTAATATATCAAATAAAATCTTCTTATCACTTAAATTATGTTTAATTTAATTATTTTTAAAAATAATATAATTAACAAAAGAATATGGAAAATCGTCCTTCAGAAGTAATGCCATTAATAAAATGCAATTATTGTCATGAACTAAATAAATATACTTATAATTTTTCCTGTAATCATAAAATTTGTTGTACCTGTTTATACCGTAGAATTTTCTGTTATAATTTAAAAGATATTAAAAATGAAAATGAAATAATAACAATTAATTGTAAATGTGAAAAAGGGAAACTTGGAAAAAATTTTGATGAAATAGTTAAAATAATTCATAAAAAAACTCTTTTAGATAAAGAATTTCAAAATTTAAAAAAAAAAAATAATAATATTATTCAATATCCAAAATGTGATATTCATTCTTCAAATTTTAAAAACTTATATTGTGTTGATTGCTTTGAAAATATTTGTGAAGAATGTTTAAAAGATGAAATTAAAAATTTACATATTGAACATAGAATAATTGGTTGTCCAAAATTAGAATCTTTAATAAAAAAAAATATTAAAGAATTATCACTAATAATTCCTAATAAAGAAACTTTTTTATCTAAATTTAATTCAATAGGAAAAAAAGTTAAGGAAACAACTGAAAAAGAATTTAATGAAACTATAAAATTAATAGATAATTTAGCGAATTCACTTTTTCTTTTTAGAAAAGAATATGAAGAAATATATAGAAATGAATTAACTAGATGTGTTAAATCTTTAAAATTAATAAAATTATTTTATTTAAATTATTTCTACGATAAAGAAGGCAAGTTTAGATTCAAAAAATATAAATTTATTAAGATTTGTAAATAATATTTCCTTTGAATTTACAGATTTAAATTTAATTCATAATAAAAAAATAAACACTACAATATCAGAAATGCAAACATCAATAGATGATTTTTTTAAAGAAAATAACAAAGAAAAAAAAATCCCAAATTTAAGTGTAGAATTAATGTTTAATGAAATTCCTCGAAATTTTAAATGTGAAAATATAATAACAAATGCACATACTAAACAAATAAGAGTATTATTTGAAACAAAAGAAGAAAAATTAATATCAGCAGGATATGATTTTCAAATGAAATTTTGGGAAGAAAAAGAAAATGGATTTGAAACAATATATGAAATAAAAAAATTATGCGGAGCAGTAACAAATATAATTCAAATAAAAGATGGAAGAATTTTATCATCAAGTGCAAGTGACAATAATATTAAAGTTTGGAGTGAAGATTCAGATAAAATTTATAAATTAAAACAATCTTTATCATCTCATAATAAACCTATAAGTTGTATTGTTGAATTAAATGATTTAAGAATTGCTTCTGCTTCACTTGATACAACAGTTATAATTTGGATTGAACAATATAATGAATTTATAGTTCAACAAAAAATTTCTGATGAAAAAAGACATGTTCTTAAAATTATTTCTTTATTTGATTGTAGAATTGCTTTTACAACTGATGAAGGCATTATTAAAATTTGGGGTGAAAATAATAATAATAATACTGTTTATAAATATAGTAATTTTCATTATAATTTTAATACTTTTAATAATAATTCAAATATTAATAAAGGAAATAATATAAATTTTTCAAATAATTCTGAATTTAAATTTAAAAGCTTTTTAAAAAAACATATTGGTAGAGTAAATTGTATGTGTGAATTAAAAAATCATTATTTAATTTCTGGAGGAGCTGATAAAGGACAAAAACAAGATCATCATATTATAATTTGGAAACCTTTAAATGATACTTTTTCTTATTCTCAAACTTTAAGAGGACATCAAAGTGATATAAATTCTATTATTGAATTAAATGATGGAAGAATTGCTTCTTCTTCAAAAGATAGAACTATTAGAATTTGGAAATTTACTACTAAAGAAAAAGGAAATCCTTATTTTGTTGAAAGTGAAATTTTAAATGATTATTCTCATGGACTTTATTGTTTAATTCAACTTAAAGATGGAAGATTATGTGCTAATTCTTCAGACAATTCTATTATTTTTTGGAGAAATAGAAGTGCCAATTATTAAATAATATTTTTTTGTATTTCATTAGTGATATTTATAAATTAAATTAGTTAAATTAAATATTTGATTTATGGAAATAATAAATTTGAAGATAATAATATCAAATAATTTTCTATTTTCAAATTCTGATGATATGATTAAGAATATGATTAATAAAAAATTTCTTCTTCTTATTAAAATTAATTTATTTTATTTATTTCTTTCTTTCTGCATATTTTTATTTATTTAAATGAAAAATATATATAATTATTTTTATAATTTTTGATTTACAGTTAATCAATATTATTTTAAATATTAATATTCCAAAATTATTTTATAAAATTTTTTTAATTATTATTATTAGATTTTTTTGATTGTGGAGGATACATTCCATTATATATAATAAATCCTATAATTAAAGAAGCTCCTATTAAATCACTAAAAAATATTTTTTCACTAAACAAAAAAGAGCCAATAAAAACAATAAGAACTACATTAAGATAAGAAATTGGCATAAGTTTTGATATTTCAATATATTTAAAAGCAACAGAATTTAAATAATTACATAAATAAAAAACAATACCATTAACTATAGAATAAATACAATAAGATAAATTTGAAATACCAAAATTAAAAAATATTAAAGAGAAAAATCCTCCAATTAAAAAACTATATATACCAAAATAAAAAGTTTGTTCTTCAGGAGATAATTTTTCATTACATAATTTTTTTTGTCCAACATTTCCTAAAGAAAAAAAAGAAACATTAATAATTAAACTTAATATTCCAATAAATATATTTCCTTTTTGATGATCTTCTTTTGAAGCATTAGGATTTTTTTCATTTAAAATTATCATAGAAGAACCAGTAAAACAAATAATAATTCCATAAACATATCTAATATAAAATTTATCTTTAAGAATAATAATAGACATTATTATAGTTAATAAAGGAACCATTCCACCAACAATTTGACAACTTGAAATACGAAAAATAGAAAGTGCTTTCATCCAAGTAACAATACAAATATAAATTCCTATATTTCTTATATAAAACCACATTTTATTTTTTATTTCATTTGGTTTTGTTATTTTAATATTTTTATATTTACACATTATATAACCTAAACCTGCTACTCCAATATTTCTCCAAAATGTAAAACTATTTATATGATATACTTCTGGATACCATAAATGATATGTTTTTAATTGTATTCCTTGTATTGCCCAAATAAATTGGTTTAAAGCACATAATAAATATGCAAAATTGTCATTTTTTCTTTTTATTAATCTCATTTCATCATTTAATAAATCACTTTTTATACTTAAAATATCTGATTTATCTTCTTTTTCAATTGACATTTAAATAATATATTTCAAATTTCGTTTATCCAATAATTTTTTAATAAAATAAAAAAAATGAAAAAACAGATATATTTTTAAATAATATATTCTTATTTTAGATTATTATTTCCATTTGAAAAATATATTATTAAAAAAAATCTAAATTAGTTTTGGAATAAATTATTATATGAAAATTATAATTTTTTTATATTAAAAACCTTTTTAGAATTTTATAATGAAACAACATTGCATTCTCAAAAACCAAAAAGTAAAAAGTAAAAAGTAAAAAGTAAAAAAAACAAAATAGAATAAAAAAATAATAAAAAAAACAAAATTATTTATCTTTTTTTTTCTTTTTATCAACCAACCCTTCTCCTTGTCCAATATCTCCATGTTTTCTAATATCTTCATCTTTTTTAGAATACCCTTTTCCATGTTTATTTTTATCAATTTTTAAATCTTCAAGTTTTAAGCATAATTCATCAGTAAGTCCATTTTTTTTTCTATATTCATCTCCTTTCTTAAAATATCTATCTTGCATTTCTAATAAAAATTGTTGTTGTGGACCTAAAATAGAACCAGGTCTACAAATTCGAATATAACCAATAAAGGCAGCAGCAGGAAATTTATAATGTTTCATAGCATACATAGCAATTAAAGTTCCAGTTCTTCCTAAACCAGCTTTACAAATGAACAGCAACAGCTTTTTTTTCTTTTTCACATATATTAATAAAATTATCCATTATTTCAACACTTGGAGTAGAACCATCTAAAAAATACATATCAACATGTTTAATACCATTTTTAACAAATTTTTCTTTATCATATACTGGTTTATTTAATCTAACAACTAAACCAATATTCCATTTTTTAAATATAGGAACATAATCTTCAGGAGTATAAGTTCTATAACCTTCAGAATCATATTGTGAAGCAGAAGGTGAAGAAAAAGCTAAAAATTTACCAGGAATAATCCAATTCATATCTCCATTATCAACATTAGCATATTCTTCATATTCTTTTGGTTTAAATGTTTTTGGATCATACCAACCTAATTTTATAGAATATTCTAATCCTCTTAAACAATCTAATATTGTACATGGATAAGTACATTCACCACAAATTGCATCTCGAAAAGGAGTAAAAGGTGGTTTTACATTAGAAAAAAAATCCCATGCCTCTTCTGCTTTTTTATGCTTACATATTACTAAGTATGCCCCCATTAAATATGCTGCATTTGCTCTTTTTTTAAAATCTAAACTTGTATAATGATATATTTTATGCTTTTTAAAATCGGGATTTTGCATTATTTTATCCACTTCCATACAATATTTATGAGTTTGAGCTAAATTTAAGGGACCGAAATCATCGAAAAATGCCTCGTATACTAAATTGTCATCTATGCAAAAATAAAAGGCTTTTGATGTTTTACATTTTGGAGCTGTTGAATCGGAGATCCAGTATAAACGACCTTTTTCGATTTCTATTGCTTCATTACGGGATTTTTCTGACATTTTGGTTATTTATATTTTATTAATAATTTATTTTTATTTATTAGGAATTATATTTTTTTTTTATTTTTTTTTTATTTTTTTTTTTATTTTTTGATAGGAGTTTTTTTTATTTTTGATTTATTTATTTTTTTAAATGGATGGCTTGTTTTGGGAATGACAGGACAAAATTAGTTTTGATTTTGGGGTAATAAATAATTAATTATATGAAAAAAATGATAAAAATAGATTTTACTTTAAAATTATAGATTTAGATTTTTTTAAAGGTTTATTAAAGTGAATTTTTTATTTGAAAATTTTTAATTTGACTTATTTTAATTTTTTTAATAATAATTCCTAGATACTATTTAAAAACTTAATAAAACATTGATTATTTTTTAAATTCATTAATATTTTTTTGTTTTTTGATTTTTTTTATTCATAAATCTGTTTGGGATAATAATTATTATAAATTTCATAAAAAATCAATAATCAATAATCAGTTGATTCTTTCTTTGAATTATTATTAAAAAATATAAATTAAAATTATAAAATAATATCTTCATTTAATAAGTTATAAATTTTAAAAAACATAAAATAAATTTCAAAGTTTCTCAAAAAAAAATTGAATTCAAAAATTTAAATATTTTT
>JAJJKW010000254.1:0-72866 GCA_023805745.1 Isotricha sp. YL-2021b
TTAATTTCAGATTTAATTAAATCATCATTATTTTGATATTGAGATTGAATTAAATTTTCATTTTTAATTTCAGATTTAATTAAATCATCATTATTTTGATATTGAGATTGAATTAAATTTTCATTTTTAATTTCAGATTTTATTAAATCATCATTTTTTTTTTCGGAATGATTTAAATTATTCTTACTTTTTTCTGAATTTTTATCTTTATCTTTTATTTCTTCTGGAAAATCATCATCATAATAATTAATTTCTTCTTCTTCTTTTTTTCTTTCTTCTTCTTCCTCTTCTTCATCTTTTTTCCTTTTTTCTTCTTCTTCTTCTTTTTTTTTCCTTTTTTCTTCAACTTCTTTTCTCCTTTTTTCTTCTATTTTTCTTTTTTCTTCTTCTTCTTCTTCTTCTTCTTTTTTTCTTCTTTCCTCTTCTTTTTTTCTTTCTTCTTCTTCTTCTTCCTCTTTTTTTCTTCTTTCCTCTTCTTTTTTTCTTTCTTCTTCTTCTTCTTCTTCTTTTTTTCTTCTTTCTTCTTCTTCTTCTTCCTCTTTTTTTCTTCTTTCCTCTTCTTCTTCTTCCTCTTTTTTTCTTCTTTCCTCTTCTTTTTTTCTTCTTTCTTCTTCTTCTTCTTCTTTTTTTCTTCTTTCTTCTTCTTCTTCTTCCTTTTTTCTTCTTTCTTCTTCTTCTTCTTCCTTTTTTCTTCTTTCCTCTTCTTCTTCTTCTTTTTTTTTTCTTTCTTCTTCTTCTTCTTCCTCTTTTTTTCTTCTTTCTTCTTCTTCTTCTTCTTTTTTTTTTCTTTCTTCTTCTTCTTCTTCTATTTTTTTTCTTTCTTCTTCTTCTTCTTTTTTGCTTCTTTCCTCTTCTTTTTTTCTTTCTTCTTCTTCTTCTTTTTTGCTTCTTTCCTCTTCTTTTTTTCTTTCTTCTTCTTCTTCTTCCTTTTTTCTTCTTTCTTCTTCTTCTATTTTTTTTCTTTCTTCTTCTTCTTCTTCTTCTTTTCCTATTGGAATTATTCTATTTATAATATTTTCATCTTCATTTTTAATGTCTTGGACAAATTCTTTTTCTTCTTCTATTTCTTCTTCCCTTTCGTCTTCTTCACTTAAAATAAGATCATTTATTGGAATAATTTTATCAAATTTCCACACTTCAAAATTTTCTTTAATTAAATTAAGTATTTCAGTCCCTTCGTCATTTAATTCTAAATCTCTACATTCCTTTATACATAAATTTAAACAATCAAAAGCATCATCTTTTAAATTTTTTTCTTCAAATAATAAAACTGCATAATTTAAATATAATGATAATTTTATTGGCTCTGAAAAAGGATAATCTTTTATTCTATCTATTCCTTTAACATATGAATCTTCACTTTCTTTATAATATTTATCTTTTTCTTCTTGATTATCTACTAAATTAATTAAATATCTATTAAAATCTCCTTTCATTTTATCATATAATGTTTTATCTAAATTACTTGTTGAATTTTTTATTAAAAAATCTACTAAATCTAAAAATTGCAATAATTTATTTATAAGTTCTGATTTTTCATTTTTTATTATTTTTTTTATATCTTTTTTAAAAGATGAAATTAATTTACTATGTTTACTTGAATCTAAACCATATTCATTATCAAAGTTTAATATTTTCCCATTTTCTTCCAAATAATTTTTTTTTCTACTTTTTTCTTTTGAAAAAGTTTTTATTTTTTTTAATTCATTTATAAAAATTGATATTCTTTTTCTTTGTTTTAAATAAATTTTTCTAAAATTTCCTGATAATAAAATTATCATATCTCTATCTAATCTTTTATCTTTCTTAATAATTTTATTTAAATAAATATCACATTCTTCAAATAAATCAGTTTTATAACAAACATGACATAAATGTTTCAATTCATTAGATTTAAATTTTTCATAACTATCAATCATGAAATAATTAAATTAAAATATAATAATAAAAAACATTAAACAAATTTCAACCAATCAAAAAAAAAAAAAAACAAACAAAATAATTCCCTTTAAAAAACCTATTCTAAAAAAAATGTCCTATAAAAACCAATTAACTAAAAAACTCAAAGTAAAAATTCAAAAAAAAAAAAATTCCAAAAAAAAACATTTTTTAAAAAAAAAAATTTTTAAGCTTCTTCATGCATTCTATGAACACTAGTTAAAGCGACTTCTCTGAAATTTTTCCCATAATAATTATCAGAAACAACTCCTCTTCTAAAACCTTTATACCCGACAATATAAGGTAATTCAGTAGCATGGCTTTTTTTATTTTTACAAGCTTCTTTGAATTTATCACTCATTCCTTCTTCAGCTTTTTCACATTCAATCATTTGTGGTGTAATTTCTTTATTTAATTGATCAAAATATAAAATAGCTTTTTTTTCTTCATCTTCTAATTCTTTCCTATGTTGTAAACTAGACATATCATCTTTACTTCTCATTTGTGGAATAGTATAACTCGCTTTTTGTGTACTAAGGAATCTTTCATTAGGAGGAATATCAGCATCTTTATTATAATTACCTTTAATAGCCATTGCAGTAGCTTTAGCATATGAAGTACCAAAAATAGGACTTCCTTTCTTTCCTGCTGGTTCTATTCCTGATACTTTTCCTCCATATCCTGGAATGTGCTCTGGATATAATACGTGTTTATATCCATCAATCCATGTTCGAGCCTCCTTCGAACGCATTGAAAATATTTTATCCTCTTCTAATTCATATTGCTTTGAAAAATTGTCGTTGAAATAATTCTTCTTGTAATATGTGTAATCAGCGTTCTGAGTCGGAATAAATGTCTCCTGGTAATCAGGCTCTTTAAATAAAAAGGATTTTATAAAATTATTAGTCGCTCCCACTGTACGACCTACTACTTCGTATTTATAAGGAATGTGACCAGAGTAACCAGGGAAGTTCTCACGATACATGTTTTTCTTTTCTACTGACATTTTTTTTTTTGTTGCTTATTTTTTTTTTCTTTAGAAGTTATTGAATTAAAATTTATTTTTTTTAATTTTTATTCTCTTTTCTTTATTTATAATTGTTTTTGAAATGGGTGAAAAGAATAATAATTATGAATCTATTGCTTTTAATCTTAAAAAAATATTACCTAGTTTACTTGATGTGAATAATAAATCTGCTAATAATATTGTTAATAAAGTTAGAGTTAATTCATTTTTTAATTCTCATGAAAATAAAGCTAAAGATAAATTATTAGATTTAATAAAATTATCAGAATATAGACATAAATATGCCAAAAATGGGGAATCTTTAAATGGAATTATAATAAAATCATCTGAAGATTTTCAAAGAATAAGTAAAAATATCACAGATGATAATAATTTTATAAAAAATGCATTATTACAAGAAGAAGCAAAATTATTAAAAGAAAAATCATATTATAAAGAAAGAAAAAATATTAAAGAATTAACTTCAAAAATAAGAGATAATATAGCACAGAAAAAAATAATAATGATGGCAAAAAAAAAAATAATCCCATTATTTAATTTAAGAACTTTATATATAAATCAATCTGATAATATAAATCATATTTTAGATGATAAATTTAATGAAGAACAAAATAAAATAAATAAAAACTTTTCTATTTATCAAGATAAATTAAATTTGTTAAAAAATTTTCCAGAAATGAAAAAAAGAAATTTTGGAAATTTTGAATTTTCATTTAATTTAGAATGTTTAAATTATAAAAAACCAAGTAGAACAATTAAAAAGAAGAAAATTAAAAATGATTCAACAAGTTTAAATAAAATAAATAGAATATTATTAAGTGATAATGAAAAATCTTTAAAAAAAAATTTAACAGTTGGAAATAGATTAAAAAGTTTAGGTAATAAATTATCTCATGGATTTCCAATTAGAAATTATAAAGATACAATTGATGTAGTTAAAAGTGAAACAAGTAATAATTTTCTTTATGGTTCTATAATGAGAGAAAAAAAAAAAAAATTTATAAAATTAATGGGAAAAGGTTTAATTGAACCTTCTGAATATGATAACATTTTAAATAAAGAAAAATTAAAAAAAACAGGTATAAATTTTTTTGAACAATTAACTAAAGAAAATGTTATTGAAGAAGAAAAAGAAAAAGAAAAAGAGAAAATCGGTTATGAAGATACAAAAAAATATGAAAATGAGTTTAAAAAATTAAAAAAACAATCTGAAGAACTATTACAAGATGAATATTTTATAAATAAATTATTTGAACATCAAAATAATTATAAAAAAATAATTGAGAATAATTTAAAAAATGAAAAAACACATTTAAGAAGTTTAAGTGAAGTAAAAAATAAATTAAATGCAAATCAACCTAAATTATTAAAACCAGGTTCAACTTTTATAAAGTTAAATAATATTGATGTTAATACTATAAATAATAATACAAATGAAATGAGAACAACTACAAATTTTGATATTGCAATAAGAGAAAAAAGACAACAACTTTTAGGAAAAAATAAAAAATATGAATTATTATCAAATAAAACTTTTTCTAAAAGTAATACAGGTCTTTTTATAAATAAATAATCTCCTTAATATTATAAATTAATATTTATAGTATTTATTTTATTAATAATTAAAGTTTTTATAAAAAAATAATTTACATTAAATAAAAATAAAATTTGAACAATTAAAAAAAAGCAAAAAAAAAAAAAAAATTTAAAAAAATCTTTTTTATTTTCTTTTATTAAAAAACCATCATTGAATATATATTTATTGTTTATATTTTTCAGCAGCATGAGCTTTAATAGCAGCATTTCTTTCAATAGTTTTAGTTCTATCTTTATTAATCAATAATTTTTCAACAACACAATAACAAGGTTTAATAGGTAAATAAATAGTTTGTCCATTTTGTTTTTCTCTTTGAACTTTATCAACATAAATACAATTTCTTTTTCTATAAACTTGAACAACTTTTCCACTTTTTCCTTTTCCTTTTCCTTTTAAAATTTTAACTTCATCTCCTCTTTTAATTGGAAGTGATCTTATTTTATATTGATCTCTTAAAGCTTTTGTTAAATGACAACTCATTAATTTTCTTTTTACTGAAGATGGAGCTCCTAAAGCATATTTTCTTTGAACTCTTCTTGATGATGATACTTTATGAGTCTTCATATATATTAAATAATTTTTTATTAATAGATATTTAATTTATTTGTTTTTTTAATTAATTAATTAAAAAATAAAATTATTTCTTTTAAACTATTATATATGTTTTTTTTTTAATTTTTCATCAAATAATTCCTTTTTATTCAATAGTTAATTCATATTTATTTTATTGAAGAAGAATTATTTAGGATTAAATTATATTTTTTTTAAATTAAATCATAAAAAAAAAATATGAAGTTTAAATATTTTCAATTCTCAAATTATTTTTATTTATTTTTTAAATTCATTATTAAAAAAAATACAAATGGAAATTCATAGTGATACAGTTTCAAAATCAGATATGATGTTTTTCCAAAATGAAATATTAGGTGATTTAAAAAAAATAGATTCAAAAATAAATTCAAAAATAGATGAAAAAAATAAAGAAATAACAGATAAAATGTCAATTTATGATCAAAAAATATCAATATTAGTAAATCAAATATCAGAAATTTATACTACAATAGCAAATCAAAAGAGTCAAAATGATAAAATATCTGATTTTGCAAATTTTAAGCAAAAAACAGAAGAATCAATATTTATTTATGATTCTAAAATACATTCTTTAGAAAGAGATTTAAACAATACAATTTATAAATATGATAATATTATTTCAAATAGTATTTTAGTACCTGGTTTAATTGGTAATTCATGTAAATTTCCTTCTGTAAGAGCATTTTTAGAATATAGTAATAAAACTTTTAAAGATTTACTTTCTTTTAAAGATAAAAATTCTGTTGATTTAAAAACTTATAAAACTAAACTTGAAAATTTAATTCAACAATTTCATTTACAAATTGAAAATGTACAAACTAAATTTGTTCAATTTGTTAATCAAAGAATTATTGAACTTGAAAATAAATTAAATGATAGAATTAAAATCACAGATGATAGAATAGATGTTTTAAGACTTGAAAATGGAAAATATGCAAATGAATTAGTTGAAAGTACTAATAATATTAAAATTGAATGGGATAAATTAACTGAATTTGAAAATAATATTAATGAAAAATTAAAAGAAGAAGTTGTTAAATTTCAACAATTAAATGACACTACAAATAAAAAATTTAATGAAAATCAAAATGAATTTAAATTAATAAAACAAAAATTTACTAAATTAAGTGATTTTATTAAAGATGTAAGATTTAGGAAAAATTTAGGTCAAACTGTTCCTTTAAAAGCATTTAAAGAAATGGGGAAAAAAATTGATTTTTCTAAAAAACAAAAATTAGAAGATGAATCAATTTCAAAAAATGAATATAGTGCTGAATTAAATATGAATAATAATAATGATTTATATAGTTTAAATTTAGATGATGAAGATTATAAAATTGGTTCTCCAATTTCTTATAGAATGAGTGTAAGGAAAAGAGATTTAAATCTATTAAAAAATCTTTCTGAAGGAAAAAATAATAATAATAATTTAAGTAATAATAATAATAATAATAATAATAAAACAAAAAGAGGTTCAATGTTTAGTGTTATTGGAGATATTGATGAGAATAAAAAAAAACATGAAGAAGATAATATTATTTTAAATTTAATTGCTATTGATCCAAAAGAAAATTCAATTTCTCAGAATGAAAGTGATAAAAATGAATTAAATAAATCTTCTAAAACTAATGATATTAAATCTAATATTTCCAAAAGTGAAAGTAGAAAAGAAATTTTGGAATATAAAAATAAAAGTATTACTAATTTAGAAAATGAAAAAAAAAAAGAAACAATAGAAAATTTGTCTTCTATTATTGAAAATAAACAAAAAACAATAGAAAATGAAGATAATGAAAAAAATAAAAGTAAAAGCAAAAGTCAAAGTTCAAAAGAAATAATATTAATAAATAATAAAAATGAAAAATCACTTAAAATAGAAAAAACTAATAATGAAAGTAAAAATTCAAGTAAAAAAGAATTAATAAAAGTAAATAGTTTAAGTAAAAATTCAAGTAAAAATGAAATTATAAAAATTAGTGTATCTAAGAATGAAACACCAAAGAAAGAAAATTTAAAAAAAAAACTACCAATATTAAATTCACCAAAAAATACAAGTAATTCACAAGGAATGAGATTTTCAATAACAGGAACAAATATAAATTCAACAAATAAATTATATTCAGGTTCAAAAACAGAAAGAGAAGTTTATTCTCCTAAAAAATCATTTCAACCTTTATTAGAAGTTAAAAATTATAATACAAATAATAATAATACATTTTCAGAGAATTCTTTAATTACTATATTACCTTTAAATAAACAAAATAATAATATAAATAACAAAAATAATAATAATATTAAAAGAAATTCAAACTTTAGTCTAAATCCCCCTCAATTTTATAAAAATTATATGGATGAAAATGATAAAAAATTAAAAGAAATTAATAATAAAATTGATGATAATATTTATTATTTATCTTATTTAGAAGAAACAATTAATAAAAAATTTGAAGAAATTTTAGAACAAATTAAAGTTATTATAGATAATATGGGAAAAGTTCAAAAGAAAAAAAAAGTACTTAGTAATGTTTTTGGAAATAATGATTCTTTATCAATTGGGAAAAATAATAATTTTTTAATGACAGCAGTTAATTTTAGTAAAAAAAATGCTGTTATTCCTAAAAAAAAATTAAATATTAGATTTTCAAATGATGTTCCTATCAGAGAAATAAAAGAAAAGAGAATTAAAAGTTTTAGTAATTTAAATTTATTTAATGAAACTGAAGGAAGTGTATTAAGTTCAGACAATTCAAGAAGAATATTAAAAACAATAGAACCTTTTTTAATTAAGAAATTCACAGATAAATAATTATCATTTTTTTGTATTTTTATATAATATTTTATTTATAATATTTCTACTTGGAAATAGCTATTATATATAAATTTTTAAAAGATTAATATTTAAAATAATAAATTATATTATGAAGGCTAACTTATTTAAGTGAAATTAATTTTAAACAAATAAAGATTCAATTAGAAACCATTTGATTAGAAATATTAAAAAAGTGAAAAATAAAACTGGATTAAAACTTGAATCATTAATAAATAATACTCATAATAATATTAAAAAATATAAAAATAAAAATCCAATATCACTTAATTTAAAAAATATTATATCAATAAATAATTATAAATTTCCTCAAAGAGTAAATTCTCTTGATTTTTCAATAAAAAATAATAGTATAATTCTGAAACATATAAAAATTCAAAAAGAAAAAGAAGAAATTTAATTTTAAGAGGATATAATAATTATAGAAATATTGATAATCCTTCAAATTCTAGTACTCATAATTCATTAGGTAAAACTCAGAATTATTCATACTATAATTTAAGAAAATATTTATTTCAAAATAAAAATAATTTATTTGGACATAAATTAAATTATAGAAAGAAAAAAAACTATTTTAATTAATGGAACAAACTCTTATACTTTAATATTATTGACAAAATGAAAAAGATAAAAAAAAATGTCCTAAAATCCAGAATAAAATTCAAAGTTTAACAGAAAGAAATTATACAAATAATAATTTTAGAATTGAATATAGTTGTCATTTATTAAGAAATAAATGTTCAACTCCTGTTAAATTATTAAATAGAAATGGAAATTCTATTAATTCATTTAGTAATGATTTAGATTCTCCCAAAATAAATAAATTTAAAACTTCTTTTTTAAATAATAATAATAATGTTAATTTTTCAAAAAGAAAAAGACCTAACTTCAAATTTTTATTCCAAAAACAATTTGAAAGAAAGCAATTCTTTTGAAAAATAGAAATAAAATAATGTTAACAAGAAATTTTCATTTTATTATTAAAGGATTATTTAATAAAAGTAATTATTTGATTCCAAAGAGAAAAAGAATAAATAAATCTAAATCATTATATTATAAAAAAGATAAAAATAAAAATTATAATGATGAAAATAATAAATTTTATTATAAATCAGATTTAGAAATTGAATTAAAGAAAAAATAAATTTTAAATTTGAAAAAAGATTATTCAAAAAAGAAAAAGTCAACCAATAATAAATGCAATTAGTCCAGAATTAAGTGAATTAAAAAATAATCTAAATAATGAAAGAATTAATATAATAAATAGAAAAAATAATTTTATTAGAAAATTTGGATTAAATATATATAAAAGTAAAAATCGGAATTTTGTAGTATATAATACAAGTTATGAATCTGATAGTGAAAACTCTAATGATTCAGTAGAATCATCTGAAAATACAATTAAAAAATAAATATAGAAACTGATTTAAAAAAATTATTTTATGTCTTCAAAAAAAATAAGAGAAAATATCTCAATTTTACCTATTAAAAACCATAAGAAAAATAAATTTGAAAATGAGATTAATTTAAAATTAAGTGAAATAGAAAAAAATATTATAAGATAAAAAGTGGGATTTAATTTGTCCATATAAATCAAATATTAATAAATTATAAATAAATCAAAAAAAAAATGATAAAAAAATTCAAATTATGTATAGTTTAAAAATTGACAGAAAAATTATTTCAAATTCAGACATATACATTCTATATTTAAAAAATAAACTAAAAGATAAAAATAAATATAAACCATTAAATAAATACTTTCTTAGTAATTATTTATTAGAAAAATATTATTATATAGACATATCTCAAGAATTATATAGATTTTATGAAATTTATTTAATGTATAATAAAGATATTTGCAGGAATATCATTAAAAAATTTTTAAAAAAAAATTTACTCAAAGAAAAATTAATTTTAAAATTAGACATTCAAAAACAATTCAACCACATAGAAAAATCCCAATCAATAAAATAAAAAAAGAAAATTTATTTTTTATTGTCCAGTTTTATGTTAAAGATTATGGATATCATATAATACCAGAAGTAAAGCCAATAAAATTTGAATCAATTAAAAAAAATTTAATTGGTTTTATGATTTAAAACCAAAAAAAAACAACAAAAATTTTGAAAAATCCATATTAAAAATATTATAAAAAAGGAGGTACAAAAATTAAATTTTGGAACTTATATATTAAATCTAGGCCAAGAAATAACCAATTAAAACAAAAAAAAAAAAAGATTATTTATAATGCTTTAAAAATAGTAATTTTTTATAATAAAAAAATAAAAAAAAGAAGGTATTTAAAAACATCTTTAACAAAAATGAATATAATGAAAAAAGAACAAAAAATAGAAAATTTAAAAAGGAAAAAAACAAATGATAATTATTTAACAAAATATCAAATGATATCAAAAGTATCAAATTTAAAAATGAAAATGATAGAGAATTTCAATTTATCAGAAATAATATTATTTCATATAAAAGATAGAAATTATCATTCATTTAAATCAATATTTAAAAAATATAAAATAAATCCAGATTTAACATATAATGATGGAAATTCATTATTATCATATACAGTTCAAAGTAATTTTTTTCAAATTGTAAATTATTTATTAAATTGTGGAGTTTCACAAAATAAAAATAATAATACTCCTCTTCATTTTACTTTATCATTCCATAGTTTTGAAATTGCTGATATGCTTATTAGAAGTGGTGCTAATAAAAAAATTATTAATAAAAGTGGAATTACTCCTTTGGTAATGTTTATTTTTTTATTTTGTTAAAGATTTTTCTTATCTCTTTTAGTATTATTTTGGGAGTCTTATTTATTATATTATCTTTTTTATTTTTATTATTTTTAATATTTATATTATGCTTTGTGTTCTAGTTTATGTTATAAATAAGGATTTTTATAAAAAAATGAATTTGTTAAAGTAAATATATTTTTTTCTATATTTTAAAATGGAGAATTTTATTATTTTAAAGTAAAAAAAAAGTTAAATTAACATATTTTTTCAATTTTTCATTATTTACCTATAAATTAAAAAATAATAATTTAATCCAACACATGAATATTTTTCTATTGGATTATATTCTCTATATGAACATTTTTTTATTTTTTCTAATATTAAATGAGGGATGAAAAATCTAAATTTGTTTTGTTTGAATTTCAAGGTTGAATGCAAAGATATCAAAGAATTTAATTGTTGTTTTTTATAATATAATATATGTTATAATATTATTTATAGAGTTAATGATTTTTTATTTATAAATATATTACTATCTTTTGATTATATAAGATTTATTTAAATTTTTTTTTTAATTTAAATTAATGTCTTCTATCTTATGAATTATTAGATTAGAATCTTGTATTAAATCATTTTTTGATATATTATGTTCAAAATATTTTTCTTCATCTTCTTTATATTCATTTTCTTTAGATAAATCTTCAAAAATAAGAAAACCTATTTTTTGAGGTAAACCATATGATAAAACAATGCTCAAAAAAGAAAACATTAAATGATATAAAATTAAAAAATTATCATTATTATTAAATCTAAAATATAAAGGACCCATTAAAGTACCAATTCTACCAAATCCTCTATTATAAGATAATCCTTTGGTTCTTAAAACAGAAGGATAAATTAAAGTAGTTATTATATAAAGAAGTAAATAAAGACAATTCCAACAAACTTCAGAAATATAAATTAATATCATTTCAGTTCTTTCATTTATTGTAACTAAACAAAAAGATAAAACTATAAAAGATACTAATTGTAATCCTACTAAAGTTGGATGAATAACTAATTTTTCATGTGAAAATAATAAAAGTATAATAAAAAATCCAATAAAATCAACAATATATGATAATAATGTTATAATATTTTCTCCTTTATTTGGAATAAAACTTGTTTTATGAAAATTAATTGCATCTTTTATTAATAAACATGAAGTCCAAATATATGATAAAATTAAAAAATTATTAATTTGACTTTTTGATTTTATTAAATAAATTGGAGTATAATCTCTCATTTTAAATTTACCAAAAATTATTTTTGATAAATAATTTTCATTATCATCTATATCTATTTTTGAATCTAAATAAATTGATTCACTTGAATTTGATTTTGAAATTAATGAAATTGAGTTATTATCTTTTTCTTCAATTTCTTCTTTTATTAAAGGTTCATTTAAATTTAATATACTATTATTTACTGAATTTAAACTTAGAGAAATTTTTAAATTTTCATTTAATTGTTTTTTTTCTTCAAATGATGATAAAAATTTAAAATCTTCAGATAATATTTCCCTATTATTAAATTGTGCTATTTTTTTTAAATTTTCTTTAAAAAAATCTATTTTTCCATTTAATAAATTAAAAACAGGGCTTTCAATTAAAAAGAAAAAAATTAAAATATATAAAATTAAGTTTATCAAAGAAAACATAATAGTAGTAATTTGCCAACTTCTAATAATTATATTAAAAAAAATAAATGTAATCATTCCAGAAATTGGAAGTCCTGAAACAATTAAACAAATATAAATTGGAATATTTTCTTGTTCAACAACTTCACTAATATAAATTAATAAGGTAATAATTATATTATAACTACAAAAACCTATTATAATTAATAAAAACATCATAAAATAATAATTTTCAAAAATAAATAATCCAAATAAAATAAATGAAACAATATTTATTGGCATTAATAATAATAAAGTTTTTTTCCTTCCTAAATTATCAGCAAAAACATAAGTAAAAAAAGAGCCTAAAATACCTGCTGATAAATATATTATTTCAATGAAATTTGTTTTTCTTCTATTACAATAAATTTTTAATTTAACAACTAAAGAATTGAAAGATTTTGTATAATCAACATCAAAAATTTTTGTTTTTGATTTTTCACACATTTCATAAGTTAATAATTCACTTTCTAATTTATTTGGAATAAAAATATATGGAAGATCATCTAAATAAGGAACTGCAATATTAAAATATTGACAACAAGTAAATTGAAAAAGAAATATAATAACAATTGTTATTTGATATTTATCTGATAAACCAGCTTTTGACAAAACATTATCTAAATTTTTTGATAATTCTTTCATAATTTTTTTTCCAAAAAAATAATTAAACAAAATTTAAATATTATTACATTGAAAAAAAAAATAAATTTTTAAAAAATAAATATTATATTATTATTTTGGAAGGTTTTTGAAAAATATTAAATATAATTTAAAAATTAATAATTAATATAATTTAAATAAAATGAATATAAAGGAAAAAAAAGATCAGTTTTCCTATCAATATATGTTTGAAGAAATAAAAAAATTAATAAAAGGAAAATCAAAGCATGGTTTAGTTGGTTCAATTAATTTTGGAAAAACATGTTATATAAATAGTTCAATAGCATGTTTTAGTAATACATTAGAATTAACAACTTACTTTTTAACAAAAAAATATAAACAAGATTTAAATACTGATAATAAATTAGGTTTTCAAGGAAAATTAGCAAAAGAATGGTATAAATTATTATATAATTATTGGATTGGAAATAAATCAAAAGGAGATCCTTTAAATTTAATAAAAATATTAATACAAAAATTAAAATATATTCAAGAAGATGAAGAACAAGATGCTCATGAATTTATGACATATTTTTTAGATTATTTAAATGAAGATTTAAATAAAGTTAAAAATAAACCTTATCAAGAAATAGAAGAACAAAAAAATGATGAAGCTGATATTGATTGTTCAAATAGATTTTGGGAATTACATTTAAAAAGAAATAATTCAATAATAACTGATTTATTTTCTGGACAATATAAATCTACAATTGAATGTCCTAAATGTAAAAGAATTATAAGAACTTATGATGCTTTTAATACTATTTCTTTACCTATTCCAGATCATAAAATTCAAAATAAAGTATATCTCCGAGCAGAACTTTTTTTTGTTTCAACATTTTCATTAAAAACGACTTTAAAAATTAAATTAAATTTAGAAAAAAATATAACTTTTAATGAAGTTTTAGGAGAAATTAAAAAAATGAAAAATTTTAATTTTAATGTTGATGAAGTTGATTATATGGCTGTTCTAGAAAAAAAATTTGTGAAAATATTTGAAAAAGATGAAAAATTTTTTCAAGATAAAGAAAGTTTTTGTTTTTTTTCTGAAAATGATAATCCTGAAAAATATGATGTTATTATTCCATTATATTTTAAAACTAATGAACCAAATAAAGATTCTTTATCTGCTTTTCCAAGATTTTTTTATACTTATAATGAAATGAATTTTTCAGATTTTAAAAAAAAAATTTTTTTCTTTGCAAGACAATATATTAATCTTCCTTATTTTGAAGAAAATCAAAATAATAGTTTTGAAAAAATTCTAAATCAATTTAAGGAAAATGAAGAAAATAATGATAAATTAATATATATAATGGAAAAAGAATTTAAGAAAATTTCTTCAAATAAAAATAATAAATATTCTGAATTTTTAAATGATTTTCCATATTATTTATATTTAGAAAACGAAGAGAAAGACAAAAAAATATATTTAATAAATAAAGATAAAGATGAGGAAGAAATAATAACAAAATTAGAAAAATTATCAATAAAAGATAAAAAAGATAAAATTTCAAAAATAATAGAATTAATTATTAAAAAAGGAAAATATAAATTATATTTAGAGTTTAATGTAAATTCACAATTTATAAAAAGAAATCAATTAAAGTTTAATCAATGCACAAAAGTTGAAGATAACAATTTAAAAACATCAATAATAAATCATTATAAAGAAAACAAAAATTTAAATTTATATGATTGTTTTGAATATTATAGTATGGAAGAAACATTAGATGAAGATAATAAATGGTATTGTAAAAAATGTGAGGATTTTGTTTTAGCAAAAAAAAAATTAGAATTATTTAAATTACCTAAAATATTAATAATATGCTTAAAAAGATTTTTAAATAGAATAAAATCAATATCAAAAAATACAGTTGAAATAGATTTTCCTATAGAAAATTTGGATATGGAAAAGTATATTGTAGGACCAAATAAAGAAAAAAATATATATGATTTATATGCAGTTTGTCAACATTATGGAAGATATGGTAAAGGTCATTATACTTCAATTTGTAAGAATATAGATAGTAATTGGTATGAATATGATGATGATAAAATTATTCTAGTTAATCATGCAGGAAAAATAATTAATAATTATTCTTATATTTTATTTTATAGAAGGAAAGATGATTAAAAAATTTATTGCTGTAATTTATTGAATTTCTTTTTTTCAATTGAATATAGGTTCATTAATTTTAAAGATAATTGTAATCATTGTATTTAAGCTATTATTAATTTTATTATAATATTTAAGTTAAAAAATATAAATTAAATTATCAAAATAGTAATTTATGGGAAAGAAAAATAATTAAAATAAAAATAAGTAAGAAATATATAAAATTAAAATCCATATAATTATATAATACCTAAAAAATACATTTTCAAAAAAATTAAGTTTTAATCAATATTATTTTTATGGAAACAATACAAATGCCTATACCAAATAAATAAACTTTTTCCAAGTAAATAATCTCTTCTATTATCAAGTGATTTTTTAAGAGGTTCTAAATAAGTAAAATTATAAATCATCATCATTAATAAATATTTAACTAAATTTTTTTTATTAGAAGCAACTTTTCTATTTTTTCTTCTTAATTTTATAACATTATTTTTCCAAGTATTAAAGAAATTATATTTATTACTTTTTATAAATATTTTATTAACATTCATAAATCTATCTAAAAGAAGAGAATCTTTTATAGTTAAATTATCAAAAACATTTGTAAAAGTTTCACTAAATTTAGAAGATCTACTTGCATTAATTGAAGTAATTTCTCCACTTCCATCAAAAATTTTATGAACAATTTTCATTTGTTTATAAACTTTTGATGTTGAATTATTTGAACTTATTGAATTTGAATTATCTTTTGATAAATTATCTTGTTTTTTTTTAATATATTTTACTCTTAACTTTCTTTTTGGTTTTTTTAAATTATTATTATTATTTTTATTTATACTTTCTCTTGGTCTAAATGTAAATAATTGATTTAAATTAGTATTATTTTTCCAATGAATAAAACATTTTTTTTTATTTTGATTATCTTTTATTTTTATTAAATTTTCTAAATAACTATTTTTAACTTCAGAAACAAAAGAAATTGGTTTTTTTTTTAAAACAATTCTTGCAGAATGATATAAAGGATTATTTAATTTATTTGTATAATTTTGAGTATTTCTTCTTCTTGCAGTATTTAATTTAAAAGATTTTAAAGGAACTATTTTTTTTGAATAATCTTGTGATATTCTACTATCTAATTGTAAATTAGGCATATTTAATAATCCATTTTTTAATTTTTTTTCTTCTTGTAAATTTGTTGATTTTATTAGTAAATCATTACTAAATTTTAATATGTTTTCTTCTGATTTTTTTTCTGTTGAACAATTTAAATTATTTGATTTTATTTTTATATGTTGATTGTCATTTTTTTCATCTTCATCTTCATTTTTTTCAAATATTTTAACTTCATTTTTTTCATTGTTTTTTTCTTCTGTTTTTTCTTCATTTTTATCTTTGAATGATTTTTTAATTTTTTTTTTATTTTGTTTACTTTGATTTGTAAATTTTTCTATTATTTTTTCAATTTTTATAATTTCTTTAAATTTGTTTAAATAATTATTTTTTGTTAACATGTCTTTTTTATTTAAAAATTTTTTTAATAGTTTTTTCCCATTTTTATTTAATTTATTTTTATTTTTGAATTCTTTCATATGATTAATTAATGTATAAAATATATAAGATTTGTTATAATTTTTAATATATTTTGAAATTTTCATTGGGAGCTCTATAAATTTTGTTTTTATTATCATATTATTTAAAATATCATTATTTGATTTTTCAATTTTTTGAGGAAAATAATTTATATTTAAATGGCTTATTATAAAATTATTATTTTTTTCTTCTTTCTTATTGTTTTCTTCTTTAATAATTTTATTTTGTTCATTTTTATTTTCTTTTTTTTCTTCTTTATTTATAGGTAAAGCAATAATATTTTTATTTTCTTTTATTATTTCTTCTTTAATTATATTAAATGAAATTACTTCTTCAGGAATTATTTTTTTTTCTTCTTTAATAACATGTTCTAATTTATTATTTTCATTCATAGTTTTATTTGAAATTACTTTTTCATTGGTATTTTCTTTTCTTAATATTTTAAATGAAATAACTTCTTCTGGAATATTTTTAATTTCTTTCTCTTTAATAATATTGGATAAGTTATTTTTTTCATTATTTTTTTCTTCTTTAATAATAGTAAATGATAATATTTTTTCTAATGAATTTTCTTTCAACTTATCTTCCTTATTTTTCTGAGGCAAAATATCTTTTTGATTATTATTTTTTATTTTTTCTTCTTTTATAATTGTATTAAATAAATTTTCTTTGTTAAGATTATTTTGTTTTTTTTGTTGATTTATATTAATTGAAATAATATTTTCAGGTTTATTTTCTTTGATTATTTTTTCTTTAATTATATTAAATGAAATTACTTCTTTAGGGATTATTTTTATTTTTTTTTCTTCTTTAATATTATTTAAATAATTCTGTTCTTTATTTAAATTTTCTTTTTTTATTTTTTCCTTAATAATATTAAAAGATATTACTACTTCTTTTTTATTTTCTTGTTTTATCTTTTCTTTTTTTGAAATTAATTCAAAATTATTTTTAGTAATTTCATTATTCTTATTTGAAAAAGAAATTGTTTTTAATCCTTTGAAATTTATTTGATTATTTGAATTAATTTGTAAAGTTTCTTTTAATTTATTTTCTTTCAAATTTACGGGTTCATAGAATATTGATTGAATTTTACTTTCAAATATATTTTTAAATTTTTTATTTTCATTACTTTTAAAATTTTTATTCATTTCAATTTCTAATAAAGAATTTTTTTCAATTGGAAGAATTGAAAAATTATTTAAATTAAGAAACTCAAAATTATTAATTTTTTTAGTATTAATTAATGAAAATTGAAGATTAGATTCTGAAAACAAAAAATTTTTTTTTTCTTTATTATTTTTTCCCAATATACCAAATATATTATTTTTTATTTGTAGATTTCTAAAAATTTTATTATTATTTTGATTTGATTGAATAAAATTTTCTTTTTCTTTGCTTACTGTTAAAGTTTTAAATGATGATATTTTTAAAGGTTTAATATAAACAGAAGATAATTTATCGATAAATAATTTTTTATTTAAATTATTACATATTAAATTAAAATTAATATTTTGAGATTCAGGTAAAATATTTTTAAATATTTTTCCTTTTCTATTACTTGATAAAGTATTATTGATTGTAATTACAGTTGGTGAAGAATTTGAATTATTTTTATCAACAAAAAAATATGTAGATTGCTCATTATTATTAGTGTTATTATTATTCTTATTATAATTGTTATTATTATTGTTTATTTTATTAAGATTGTTTTTATCATAAATTTCTTTATTATAATTATTATTATTTGATATTTCGTTATTAATAATATTAATTTCATTTAATTTAGAATTTATTACAAATTCTTTTTTTTCTGGGATATAACTTTGATTATTAACTTTATTTTTTATTTTAAGTGGTTCAGAAAATCTATGAGGCTGTTTTAATTGGTCAATTAATTTTTCATTTTCTTGTAAAGCATTCATGTATAGGTCTTTATATTTAGAAAAATTTTCTTTTTTATTTTTACTTTGAATTATTAAATTTGAAACATTTTCAATTTTTAAAGCTCTTTCACTTATTTTAGAAGAAATAATTTCTGTGTCAAAAGTTTTTGTAATCAGATTACTATTTGAAGAAGTAATATTTGGACTAAATATTTTTTTATGTAATCCTAAAAATATACTATTTATTTGTTGAATATCTTGATAATTATTATTCTGACTTTTAGATAAAATATTATTTTGTTTATTATCTTCTATATTTAAACTATTATTTAAATTTTGATTATCATTATTTAAAACTGTGATTTTTTTATTTAATAAAGGCTTATTTGGAGATTTATATATAATACTTTTATTATATTCTTTGAATTTATTAAAAAAATATTTTTTTGAAATATTTGCATGAATTAATATTGCAAAACATATATGATGAGAAAAATCATCTATTTTATTTTTTAATATTTTTCTTTTTTTTCTTATAGAAAAACCTCTTATAAATTTTTGAATTAATATTATTTTTTCAATATATTCAAGATAATAAACAACTTTAACACTTAAAATTTTTTGTAAAGGTTCTTTCTGATTATCTATTTTTAAATTTTTTACTTTACGAAAATCATTAGATTGGCTTTTTAAAAAATTAAAAGGAAAAGTTATTTGATAACCATAATAAGGCGGAGAAAAAGTTTTAATATTTTTAAGATTATTTTCAGATTTACATCTATGAAAATTTAATGTATTTTTTGTATGATTTTGATTATTTTGAGTATTATTAACTTTATTTTCTTTTAATTTTTGATTTTGTTGTTTTATTAACATACTTTTCTTTATTTTTTTTTTATTTTCTTTTTTAAATAAAGAAGCTTTTTCTTCGTTTCCTAAAGTAATTGGATTAAAAATTAAGTTTGCAAAATTATTATTTAATTGATCAAAAGTTTTATATACATTATTATGATTATTAAGGTCAGAATTATCAAAATTAACACTTTGACTATTATTATTTCTATGAATTATTTTTTTTGATTTAACTGTTTTATTTGATTCTGTTTTTCCAAAAATATTGCTATTTGTTTTTAAAGCTTTACCTTTATTTTGTTTAGTTCCTAATGAATTCATATTATTTGATTTTAAGGAAAATGAAGAAAAAACATTTGTTATATTATTTTTTAATTTAGAAATTTGATTTTTTTGTTTTCCATTATGCATACTATATTTTATTAATTTTTAATTATATAATTTAAAACTATAATATAATTAAATTTTAAAACTTTAATATATTTTTTCTATTTTGAAAAAAAATTATTAAATAAAAAAAAAATATTAAAACAGTAATATATATTTAAAATTGATTTTCTTTATTTTTCTTATGTTTAGTATATTGTTCATATTGAATATCAGGTTCAACATAAGTAACATTTTGTCTTTTATAATTAATATTATATGGTGAAAAAGTCATAGGAGAATATCCAGTTGTGGAAATTGAACAACCAACATCACAAGCCCAACAAGAACCATCATCATAAAATGGTGTTTTTTCTTTAGATTTTTTTCTATTTTTTTTAAGTGAACTATATCTTATATTTGAATTTGGTTTATTTGCATTTATTTTATCTAATTTATTTTCTAAACTATTTGATCTATTATTATTTAATTCTGTTGGATCTTCTTTTAAAATATTAAGAATATTTTCTCTATTTAAATTTGAAATAGGATCTTTATCTAAATTATTATTTGGTAGTTTTTTCAAATTATTTTTTGATGGATTTTTTCCTTTTAAATCATTATCATTTATATTTGATGGGTTATTTTTGTTATCTTTTTTTATTCTATCTAATATATTATCTTTTAATTTATTTTTAAATGCATTTAAATAATTTATTTTTTCTTTTGGCCGATTTTTTTCCTTTTCATTATTATCAATATTATTATCTTGAATTTGGGGATTTATTTTTTCCATAAATTCAGGATTATTATTATCTTTATTTTCAGGATTTATTTCAGAAAATGGGTTTTTAATTATATCTTTTGGTTTAAATGAAGTATTACTTCCAAAAGTTTCTTTAAAATTATTTGAACTATTTGGAGTAAAAGTCATTTGATTATATGGATTATTTGGATCAGTATTTGGATCATAATCTTTATCTTTGGGTAATAAATTTGAATCAGAATAATTAAATTTATTATTATATGGAGTTAATGGTTGATAAGATAGTTCATAAGTTGAATTTGGTGAATAAGGAATATTTGAATTTGTTGAATAAGGAGTTTGATTAACATTTTTATTTGGATTTAATATATTATTTGGATTATATGATGGATTTACAGGATTAATATTATTATTATATTTTTGGGGTATTTGATTATTTAATAAATTATTAGGTGTTTGATTATTATTTATATTATTTAAATTTGGATTTTTTATATTAGCTGGGTTTAATAATTGATTTGGAGTATTTTTTAAATTTAAATCTTCATTTATAACTTGATTAGGCATTAATTGATGAGAATTTTTTGTTAATTTTTGGTTATTATTATTAGGGGCAGATTGATAATTATTTTGTAATTCATTTGGTTTTAATTTGTTATTATAATTATTTGGGTTATTCATTTGTGGTTGATTTGGAATTAATAGGTTATGATAATTATTTGGATTATTCATTTGTGATTGATTTGGAATTGATTGATTATTATAATTATTTGGATTATAATCTTGTAATTCACTTGGAATTGATTGATTATTTAAAGCATTAGTTTTTGGTAAATTACTTGATTTTAATTGATTATTCAAATCAATTGGATTAGTATTTTGTAAATTATTTTGAATTAATTCATTATTTAAATAATTATTATTATTATCATTTTCTAAATTATTTTGTTTTAATTGATTATTATTTCCTTGTTTTCCTACATTTTGAATTGGAGTTCTATTATTATTTAAATAATCATAATTATTCATATAAAAATAAGGACTGTCATTAGGAAATCTAATATCATTATTAATATTATTATTATTAATATCATCTATATTATTTAAATTATAATTTGAATTTGGAATTAAATTATTATTTGAATTTCTCACAATTGCATCTTGAATATTTGGATTATCAAGCATATTTTGAAGATTATTTAAAAGTATATTATATTCATCATTTTTATTTGAATAAAAATCAATTCCTCCTTTTAATTTTCCATTTGGATTTCTACATAAATCAGATAAAGGCTTTATTATTTTATCAAAAGTATTATTCATCATTTGAACATAAGGAATATTTTGATTATTTTTCTGAGAAAAATAATTAGATTGCCTTATATTTCCATTATTATTATTGATTTCATTTTCTAAATTTTGAATATATGAATCAGCAGAATTATGTTTATTTAATAACTGATTATAATCATTTAATAATTGATTATAAACTACTTGTAATTCAGAATAATTTTTACATAAATTATTTAATTGTTTCATAACTTCAAAATAATCATTAATACATTGACATTTACAACATTTTCTAAAATGACAATCACAATTACATAATGGAGGACAAGAAATTACATTTTGATAATGAGGGTTATATTTTTCATTATTTGATAATGGATTAATCTTTTCATTTGGATTATTTTTAAAATTTATATTTTGATTATTAAAAGAATTACAACAAGGATCAAAATCATATGTATTATTATTTAATATTGAAATATATTTTGAAGAGTTATAATTATTCATTTTATAATTTTAGGTAAATAGTTAATAAATAAAAAAATATAAAACCAAAAAAAATTTTTATATATAAATTGGCCATAATATAATTTTTATCAAATTAAATGTTTAATTCCAGGAGATTAGTGAGAAAAAATTTTCAATGTGAAAGTTGTTTTAATCTAGAAAGTCAATTAATTAATCCATTAGAAGTAAATGTAAAATGTAAAAAATGTGATGGAATTCTTTCTGAAATTGATGATAAAGAAATAAAGTTTTTAAAAAAAAAGACAAAAAAAAATGATAATAATTATTCAAAAGAAAAAAATAAAAAAACACAGAAAAAAAAAAAAGAAAAAAAATTAAAAAAAAATAAAATCAATAGAAATGAAAATAATAATAACCATAGGAATAATATAAATACAAATAATCAAAGAAGAAATACTAATAATACAAATAATCAAAGAAATGATAATACAAATAATCAAAGAACTGATAGTACAAATAACAATTTTAATGATAATAATAATTTATTATTACATGATTTATTTAGTGAATTTAATCATATAGATAATTCATTTTTAGAATTTGAATTCCCAAGTCTTAGAAATTTTTTTTCAGATTTTGATTTTGACACTAATTTTTTAGTAAGACCTCCACATCCAATATTCTTAGATAATTTTTTTTCAAATTATGGTTCTTCAATATTTATTCAAATACCAATGTCATCAATAATATTGTATGAAGATTATTTCAATAATTCTTCAAATAATCCTACAAGTAAAAATATTTTAGATAAATTAAAAAAATTTTCAATGAGTGATAAATATTGTAAAAAAGATAATGGAAAAATGGAATTACCAAATTGTTGTATATGTATTAATGATATTAAAAAAAAAGAAAAAACAGTATTATTACCTTGTGGTCATATGTTTCATTGGAAATGTTGTTTAGAATGGTTAAAAAATAAAGATACATGTCCTGTATGTAGATTTAAATTAACAACAAACAATAATTAATAATAAATATCAAATGAAAAAAATAAAATAAATTATTAATTCTTATAAACTTTAATTCCTAAAAATTTATTTACTATATTTTCTAAATATTTCTAAAACAATAAATTATTGAAAAATATCAATAATACTTTTATTAACTTCTTTAATTTTTTCTTCATCAACTTTCATAACTTTTCTATCATAAGTAATTAATCCATTAATTTCAACTTCACAATCAGTAGTTTGAGTATAAATTGCAGCAGAAAAACCATCTTTAATTAAATCTTTTAACATATTAATATATTTAATATAATCATTAGTTACTTCTTCAACATTTTTTTTTTTAATATAACCCCAAGTTTTTTCACTCCACATATGGTCATTAATTTCTAAACCAATTCCTCCAAATTCTCCTAAAATATTAATTTTATCTTCAACTTTTAAAAATAATTTAGGTTCAGGATAATTATGTAAATCTAATATATCACCACAATTTCTATGATTACCTCCACTCGCAGAATTAATTAATTTATTATCACAATTTATTAATTTACTTTTAGTAAAATTTGTAACTTCTTCAGTATTAAATTGTCCCCAACCTTCATTAAAAGGAACATACATAATAACACAGGGAAAATTTTTAGTATAATTTATAATTTCTTCATATTCATTATAATAATCTTTTTTAGAATCTTCACTTCTATTTCTATCAGAACCTGCATTTAATTCTTTTGGTTTCCAAGTAAATAAATATAAAGGTCCTAAATCACCTGAAACCATATCTTGCCAAACTAATAAACCTATTTTATCACAATAATAATACCATCTTGAATTTTCTACTTTTACATGTTTTCTAATTGTATTAAAATTTAATTCTTTTGTTTTTATTATATCATATTTTAATGCCTCATCTGTTGGTGCTGTATATAATCCATCAGGAAACCATCCTTGATCTAAAAGTCCTAAACAAAATATTTTTTTATTATTTAATTCTATTCTATTTATACCATTTTCATCCTTTGAATATGATATTTTTCTCAATGCAAAATATGATTTTATTGAATCTAATATTTCTTCATTTTTTACAATTGTAACTTTTATATTATATAAATAAGGTGAATTTGGAGACCATAATTGAAAATTAGGTATATTTACAATTATATTTTTATTACATTGTCCATTTATTTTAGTAATTAAATTTTTATCATCATTATCATAAATTTCAATATTTATATCATCATTATTATTAATATCATTAGTATTAAAAATAAAAGTAACATTACCATTATCAATATCACTAATATAATTTATATTTTTAATATAATTATCAGAATTAACAGGTTCAATCCAAACAGTTTGCCAAATACCAGAAACTGGAGTATAAAAAATGAATCCAGGACGAGAATTTTGTTTTCCAATTGGTTGATAACCTTTTTCAGTTGGATCATAAACTTTAACTATTAATTCTTCTTCATTTTCTAAATTTAAATATTCAGTTATATCAAAATTAAATGGAGTATATCCTCCTATATGTTTTCCTACTAATTTATTATTAATATATACTTCAGTTAACCAATCTACTGCACCGAAATTTAATATTATTTTATTTTTTAATTTATTTCCTTCTTTTATTATCCATTCATTTGGTATTTTAAATTTTTTATAATACCATAAATTTTGTTTTTCTGTTAAATTTTTCATTACTCCTGATAAGGAAGATTCTAAAGGAAATGGTACTAAAATTTTTCCTTCAAAATTTTTTGGAATTTCTGCATCTTTTTCTGTTATTATATAATCCCAAAGTCCATTTAAATTTAACCATGACTCTCTTATTAAATTTGGTCTTGGATATTCTGGAAGTGGATTATTTGGATCTAATTTTTCAGAAAATGATGTTTTTATTTTATCTCCTTTTGGAGACCATTCTGATGTCATTTTTTTTTAAATATATTATTTTTTTTTAAATATTTTATTTTTTTTTATTGGTTTATCCATTTATTCATTTATTTATTAAAATTTAGATTTTAGTAAATGTTTAAATTTTATTTATGTAATTAAATAATGAACGCCTTTCAATAAAGGAAAGATTTGTAAATAATTTTTTTCCTAAATTTATAAATTCCGATTCTTTCATATCACTATTTTTTTTTTTTATTGATTCTATTAATGGACTTAATATATTAAAAATTGTTATTGGAAGAGTTTTTGTTTCCATTGATAAAATATTTATTGAACCATCTTTGTCAGAATCAAATATTTTAAATAATCTTTTAAAAGATTCATCAATATTTTGTTCATAAATTATATCATTTTTATTTGGAATTTTTTGATTTCTTGTTGAAGTTGAACTTTTATAATTATCTGTATTATTTTTTATTGAAGTATTTTTTTTATTATAATCTTGATAATTTTTCCTATAAGAATTATCATTATTTTTATTTCTTGTTGAAGTATTTTTTATTTTTGGAATTGATTTACTAAATTTTTTATTTCTTTGGTTTGGAGTGTTTGTTAAAGAATGAATATTATTCCCTTTTGATTTATTTAAAAAAGAATTACTTCCTTTTAATTGATTTATTCTTTTATTTAAAAATGTTTTATCTTCTTCATTTAATTTAAAATTATAATTTTGTTTATAATCATTTTGATTTTTAATAGTATTTAAATTCCTTTCAATATTATTTTCTACATTTTTATTCAAAAAAATTCCTACATCTTCAACTTTATTCTGATAAATTTCATCAAGTAAATTACAATTATTTAAATATAAATCAAAATTTTTTTTATTTTTCATTATTGTTAAATCTCCATCATAGTTTAAAGTTTTATTAATTTTTTTTTCAGGAATATAATCTTTATTTTTATTTATTATATTGTTTTCAGTATAAAAATCTAAATTTAGTTTTTTATTATAACTATCTTGTCTAATAATATCTTGTTCATTATTATTTTTATTAATAATATTATTTTTAAATTCATCAAAAAATTTTTCATAAGAAACAATTTTTTCCCTATTTTTATAAAAATCAATATTTCCACTTAAAGTATTATTTTTTGATTCATTATTAATATTTCCAATAGAATTATTAACATTTTTAAGATTATTATTCTTATTATTTTTAAATTTTTTATTATTATTTTTATTATCTTTATTTTCATTGTTATTATTCTTATGAAATCTCTCCATTAAATAATTTTTATATTCAAATCTATTAAATAATGAATTAACCGCATAAGATTTATTTTCATTTGAATTTAATTCAATTCCTTTCTCATTATTAATTTTTCTTTGAAATAAGTTATAATAATAATTATTTACTTTAGGATTTACTTCAATTTCTTTTTTATTATTATTAATTAATCCAGGACTTAAATTTGCAGAATTAGATTTACTTGCAAATTTTTTACTTTGAAGTTCACTATTTTCTTCATCAACTTCTTCAATAGGTTCATTATTATTTTCATTTCCATTTGATAAATTTTCTATTAAATTTTTTATTTGAGTTGATAAATAAGATAAAGAAGAAAAATCCAAATTATATTTTTTACAAAAACTAAAAGCTAATTCATCTGGTTTTGAATTTGGATAAATTTTTATACTTTCACTTTTTCCTTTTTCTAATTCAACTGTCATTACATAAATTGGATCTTCTTCTAATTCATTTTCTTTTTTCTTTTCATCATTTAATGAATTATTATCCTCATTTAAATTTTCAAATTTTTCCTCTTCATTTTCATTATTAATCATTAATTATTTAAAAATGAATAATGAAAAAAAATATAATTTTTCTTTCATTTTTAACATTTATATTTTTTTTAAGAATAGAAAATGATTTGTAAAATGGTAATTTATTTTATAATATTATTTACAAAAATATTCAGTTTGAAATATTATTATTTAAGAGAAAATACAAAAGATCCTTTAGCAAAAATTCCACTTTGTATAGGAAAAAATAATAATAAAAGTCAATGTATAAATGCTGTTCTTGATACTACATTTTTTTTTATTATTGTTGCTGAAATTAATAAAGAAAAAACATTAAATTTTAATATGAGTAAAACTTTAGATAAAACTGATTTAATATATTATGAATATTTTATAAGACCTGATTATTATTTTTATAGAAGTAATGTTTATTTGGATTATTTTTATTTTAATACTGATTCTAAATTATATGAAAGTAAGAAAAAGAATAAATTTATAATTTCAAATTTAATGGAAATTGAACATGATGGAATTATTGGTATTGGAAGGAAATATTCTAATAATTATATAAAGAAAAAAAACCCTGAAAATAATGATGGTGAAATTGATTCTGATGAATCTTATAGTTTTATGAAAATATTAGAAGATACTTTTATAAATGATAAAGTAATTTCTTTTAATCCACTTTCTCAAAGTAAATCAATAATATTAATTGGAGAAAGGGAAAATTTAAGAAAATATAAAAAATGTTATTCAGTAGATTCAATTGGAAATAATAAATTTTATGAAGATTTATGGAATTGTAAATTAAATTATATTAAAATAATTGAGAAGGGTAAAAAATTTAAATTTAAAAATGATAAATATGCAATTTTTGATAGTAATTCAAAGAATGTAATTTTACCATATGATATAGGAATAGAAATATTTAACTATATTATAAATAAATCAAACGTTAATTGTTTTATTATAAAAATGCAAATTAATACAAATTACGAATATTTAGAATGTAATGATAAAATAAATTTAGATATATTTCCCAATATAGTATTTAATTTTAAAGATTTGGAACTATATATGAGAAAAAATGATTTTATTAGACCTTCATTAATAAGAGGATTTTATAAAATAAATATAATAGCAAGTAAAAATATTGATTATATAAATATTGGATTCCCTATTTTAAAAAATTATTATGTAATTTTTGATTATAAAGATAATTCTATTGGTTTTCCTGAAGATAAAGGGCATTTATATTTTAATCAAAAAATAGAAAATAGCAATTATAATTTAATTCTAAAACTTATTCTTCTTAATATTATAATTTTACTTATACCACTCTTTATATATGCTTATTTAAGAAGAAAAAAAAAATATTCATTTATTTTTAATAGTTTTAGCTTAATTAATTAATTGAATTATTTTAATCTAATATGTTTTTCTAATTATTAAAATATAATGATTATAATTTAATTTATATAAAAAAATTATATCCTCATTGATAAATTAAAAACTAACATTAGAATTCAATTAAACCTTATTTTTTTGATAACTAAATAATTTAACTTAACTTAAATTGAAAATAAACTTAAAAAACAAAAAAAGTAAAAATGTCTGAGATATATATAATTAATTCATTATAATTTATTTTAACATATTTCTTGATTTTAAATGGAGTATTATTCAAAAAAAATTAAAGAAAACTCATTAAATTATTTAGTGGAAAAAATCAACCGCCAAGAATTTTTTCCTTCTTTAGAAGATGAAATAAATTTAAGTGCAGATATTATAAAACATAAAGAGGAATTTTTTAGGAATGAATTATTTTATTTAGAAGAATGTCATCAATCAATTTTAAATTGGATTTGGAATAAAAGAGACAAATTAACTCCTGATAACATTGATTTTAATCAATTAATTGATTTATTATTCAATGTAATTATTATTTTTGAATTTTTTCCAATGAAATTAGAAATTTTAAATAATTGTCATTTAATTAAAAAATTAAATGACATTAAAAATTGTATTCAAGATTTTAATACACCTTTATCATATAGAATTAAACAATTGATAAATTATTATAAAGATCAATCTAAGATTTTAAATAATAAATCTTTATTACAAAAAAAAAGAAAAAGAGAAATTGATTTTGATTTATCTGATAATGAAACTAGTTCTTCTATAATAAATGATAATGATTTTGAGAAATCTGAGTTAAATTATTGTTCTTTGAAACCTACGATTAAAAAATTTAAAAAAGTTTCTTGGAAAGAACCTTTGATTGAAAAAAAAATAATTTATATTGCTCAGGAACCTAAAAAAATCTAAATTTCTTTTGATTTTTTTTGGTTTTTTTTCCGTTTTATGATATATTAAAAATCTCCATTTAGATTTCATTTCTTACTTGATTTAAATAAATTATAAATGTATGTGTTATTAATTATAAAAACTTTATAAAATCATTAATTCACTTTTACAAAAAGAAATATATTATATTGTAAATTAAGAAAAGAAAATAAAAAATATTAATAAAGAATTTATTATCAAAGATTGCAAAAAAATAATTAAAAAAAAAAAATTAAATAAAAAAAAATATAAATAACTTAAAATTAACCAAAATAATTAAACTTTAAAAAAAAACTTTTTGAAAAAGTCAAAATATTTTTAATAAATAAAAAAAAGTTCATCAATTATTAAAAATCTTAAAAAAAAATTTTAATTAAAAAAAGTACTATTTAAAGTTGCACTAGATTCAAAACCAGAACAAAATTTTCCATCAACTAATAAACAACTTAAATCACTAACTTGAATACAAGGATATTCATAAATTTTTTTATCATCTCCAATTCCATTCATTTTAATAATTTTTAAAACAGGATCTAAAACAACAAAAGTACTATTCATATAAGAAATTGTATCTAAAAATTCTTTTGATATATTATATAAACTAAGACAAACAAATTCACCAGAATAATCAACACAAACTATACTAATAGGAACTTCAAAACAACTTTTAACTGGAGTAATTATTTTTCCAGTTATTAATTTACCATTATTTACTCCTTCTGTTAATTTACTAGTATTCATTATAGTATATTTTATATCATCTTTTAAATTACTTGGAATTGTTGATACAATTTGGATTAATTTTTTAGGCTTTAAACCACATTGATTTTTTATTAATTTACATGTTGATTGAACTGTATTTATTATATTTATACATAAATCATTTGATTTTAATGTTTCATCTATATTATTTGCTTCTAAAAAATCTTGATATGCATTTTCATAATTTTCTAAATATGCATGAACTACTCCTCTATTATAATATAAATCTGGGTTTTTAAATTTACTTTTTTTTTCTTGAGATTTATTATATGCACTTAATGCATATCTTAAATCATTATATTGAGTTTTATCAATAAATGCTTTATAAAAATATGCATTTCCATAAACATACCATGATAAAGAATCTTTCATATCTAATGCTATTGCTTTTTTTGCATAATCTAAACTTTCTTTTGCAATTTGTTGTTTTTCTTCATTTGAATTTACTTGTTTTGTTCTTATTATCATTGATAAACTTCTTAAACTTGTTTTATTCTTTGGATCTAAATTTAATGCATCTTTAAAATATTTTATTGATTTTTCTATATCTGGTTTTTTCCACATTATATGAGCAATACAATTAAAGTTATCTGCTATAAATGGATTTAATTTTAACTAATAAATTTATATATTTTTATTTTACACTTTTTGATGCTGATTCTTCTGATTCTTTTGAATATTCTGGAAATTTATCTAATGCAAAACTTTTTACTGAATATAAAAAGGATATTTCTTCTTTTGTTAATGTATTTGAAATTTGAAGATTATCATTTATTAATTGAATTAAATTTAAAATTGAACTTTTAAGTAATTCATTTCTATCTGATTTATAATTTGTAAAATATATTTCTTCTACTTTTCCAAATAGTGATTCAATTTCATTTAATTTTTTTATATTTTTCATTTTTTCTAAATCAAAATTTGATGTTAATGTATCACTTTCCATTTAAAAATTTAAAATAAATTATTTTTAAAAAAATATATAAAAAAATTTAAATCTTTAACATGGAATTTTATGATATTATTTAAATATAAAATGAAAATATTTTGTATTATATTTCAAATATTTCTTATTAAAAGAATAATTTTATATTCTTTAGTTAGTGAAAAATATAATAATAATGATTCTAATGAAACAGATTTAAAAGAGATGTTCAAAGCAATTATAGGAGTAATAAATAGTACTTATAAAGAACAAATAATGAACATTAATAATTTAACTGAAAATTGTAAAGATTTCTTAAAAAAAACATATTTTTTAAATCACACAGAAATAAAAAATAAAACATATTTATATTATTTAAAATTAGCATTAGATTCATCAAAAAATAAAAATGATATATCTTCATATAGAGATTGTATGGAAAAAACATATGGAATGAATTTATCAGAAAATGATGAGATAAATAAATTTTCATATATATTAATATTTATAGATAAAAGAAATAATAAAAATCATACTATGTTCAATAATGATACAACATATTTATTTGCACTTTGTGCAGCTTATTTAGAAAATGGTTGTAATGATTCTGATTATTTAGAAATTGCAATGGAAATTTTTAAAAATATTTTAGAAGAAATTAATCCAAAAAGAGAAGAAGTTTCTATTTTTAGTTTTGAAAGTCATACTGGAGAATATATATATTATTTTTTTTCATATAAACAAATTCCATTATATATTGTTCTTTTTCAAATATCTTTTTTTTTCTTAAAAAATATTTATTTTAAATTTTATCAGTTTTTATTTTGTTGTTGTAAAAAAGAAAAAATTAATAGTGAAAATCAAAGTAAAAGAAATACTATTAGAAGTAAAAGTAATTCAAAACAAAATCAGTTAAATAAAAAAACAAATTATCAAAAAATATTTGAAAGTGTTTTTTCACTTTCAAAAAATATAGAAATTTTATTTAGTAAAGGAAATGAAGATGATGTAAATTCTGATATTGGAATAAGTTATATTAAAGGAATAAAAGGTTTATGTATGATTTTTTATTTATTCGGTACTTTATATTTTAATTTATATAATTCTCCAATTTCTCAAAAAAATACTACAATTTTTTTTAATAATTTAAGAAAATTTTATTCTTTTGTTTTTTATTCTGGAATAAAATATGCTCCAAGAATTTTATTAAGTTGTAGTGGATTTACTTTATTTTATAAAATTATTTGTTATTTTGATGAAAAATCTGAAGAAAAAAAAGAAAATAAAAATATAGAAGAAAAGAATCATAATTTTACATATTATGTAAATATAAAAAATTTATTTTCTTTTATTTTCCATCAACTTTATAAATATTTTCTTTTTTTACTTGTCACTTTTTTTATTATTTATACTATTTTCTCATTAAATTTAGTTTTTATAGATATTAATCCAATGTGGGTTTATTTTAATCATACTAAATTAAGCAATATTTCTTTTAATGAAATTATTTTTAATATATTTGGAATTCAAACTTATTTTTTTCCAAAAAGAAAAGAAGATACTATATTAAATTATTTTTGGTTAGTTTATAATGAAATAATATTCTTTTTCTTTACTTCATTTGTCCTTTATATCGTATATAAATGTCCTTTTAAATTAAATAGATTTATTATAATAAGTGTTGTCCTTTTAGAAGTACTTAAATCTGTATATATTTTTATTATTACTAATAATAGTATACTTCCTGGATATATTTTTACATATAATAATTATGGTAAATTATTTGTTTCTCCTTTAATGAATTATCCTTCCTTTTTAATTGGAATTTATTTTTCAATGTTTAATTTTTCAATTCAAAAATCACTTAATTATATTGAATGTAATAGACAAGAAAAAACTTATTTAGCATCAAGTGTAAAAGCAATTAAAAAATTAAAAAAAACTCAAAAATTTTATCTTTATATGTGGGGATTAATTTTTTGTTTTTTTATTATTCTATTTTCTTTTTCTTCATCAATTTTATTTGGAATCATTGATCAAATAAAATCAAAAGATGAAGCTATAAAAACTTTTTTTGAACATCGTTTTATTCAATTTATTATGTTATATGATACTGAAATTGTTGTTATTCTTGTTCATTTATTTGCTTTATTTTTTTATATTGCTGGAGAAAATATTTGTAATTCCTTTTTAACGAATAAATATTGGAATTTTTTAGATAAAATATATTTTAGTTATATTTTATTAATTAATCCTATTATATTATATGTTCTTTATACTGGAGAAACAAAAATAAATTTTTCAATATCAAATTGTGTTTTATATAGTTCAATATGTGGAATACTTTTATTTTTTTTTGTTTTATGTTTTTATATTTTTTTTGAATTACCTTTGAAAAGGTTGACTAAATATATGTTTAAAATTAAAAAAAATAAAAAGAAAGAAGAAATATTAGGAGGAATGGAAAGTCAATTTAATATATTTCAAAGTGATACTAATTTTAATATAGATACAAGTATAGAAGAAGAAAAAGAAGAATTGGAAAATTTTAAAAAAGATTAATTGATTTAAAAAAAATTCTGTTTAATTCAAAATAAAATATAATTTAATATAAAAATATTAAAAAAAAATAATTTTATTTAAAAATAATCTTTTAATCAAAACCAAAAAATATTTAATAATAAAATAAATGGATAAACAAGAAAATAAACAATCTCAAGGTCAAAATTCATCAGAAGAGAAAAAAGTATTAATAGAAACATCTTCAGATTTATATAAACTTCCATTAGATGTGATAAAAAATACAAAAATATATAATTTCAAAGGGAGTTATTTTAATGAATTATATGAAGAAGCATTAAAAATAGAAAAAGCAGGAGGTTTGGATAAATTTTCAATATCAAATTACTTAAAAAAAGGAATTAAAATAGATAAAATTAAATTCCAAATGACATATCAAACTCAAATGGGACAAGAATTAGGAGTTATTGGTTCTTTTAAAGAATTAGGAGAATGGAATCAAGATAAAGCTTTAAAAATGGAATGGACTAATGGAAATGTTTGGATTAAAAAAATTGATTATAGTGAAAATAATGATTTTGAATTTAAATTTATTTTCATTGTTAATATGAGAGTTGAAAAATGGGAAGATGGAAATAATAGGAAATTTAATTTTAATGATATTAAAACTAGAATTGAAAATGAAAAAAATAATTCTGATGTTGTTTCTTTTAGTTTAAATCAACAAATATATAAATTTGATTCTAATGAAAATTTGTTAACTATTATTGCTGATTGGAATAAAAAATAAATGTTTTCTTTTTTGCTTTGATGTATTATTTTTATGTATTATATCATAATTAAAAAAAATATTTATTATTTAATTTAAAATAATCTTTACAAAAACGAAATATAAATTGATTTTATCTTTTATATTTTTTTTATTTTGATATAAAGTATTTAATATATTTAAAATAAAAAAATTCATATATTTAATTATTATTTAATATTTATTAAAAATATTTAAATATCATTAATCAAAAATATTAAAATACATCATCAAACCTAAATACCTAAAAGGAAAAAAAATCTATAAAAAATTAATTTTATTAAAAACAATGCAAAATAAATTAATAAATAGAACAACAATTATCACATTGACAACCATTTTTGTCATTTTCATCTTCATTTTCATTAATAGGATAACGATGGAAATTATAATCACTTTCAATTAATATAATTTCAGCAATTTTTTTACGAGAAATTTTATCAATAAAACTAACTTTATGAGCTTTTGAACCTTTATTTATTTCATTGCCAAAAGCATCATATCTATTTGAATTATTATTATTATATAATATATTATTATTTGAAAAATTTGATGAACGGTAATTTGAATTATTTGGAAGTATAATTTTAGTTTTATCTAATGATATTGAAGTATTTCTTGTACTTTCTATTTTTTCATTAGAATCAATTAATTTTAATTGTTTTGAATTTAATTTAGGATATTTCTCTAATCTACTTTTATAATTATTCCTTTTAGAAATAGATTCCATTTAATAATTAATTTTAAATTTTATATTTCAAGATTCAATTTTATAATTTAAAAAACTTTAATTAATTTTTTTAGAAAAAAAAAACTAATAAAAACCTCTTAAAAAAAATTTTAATTTAATTTATTTATTAACCAAAAAATAATAAAACAAAAAAACAAAAAACACAAACATAAACCAACTCCAAAAAACCTTCATCTACATTTTAAATTTATTTCCCACTTTTCTTAGCCTTTAACCTCTGAGCTCTCTGAGCTCTTCTTTTCCTTTCATCTTGAATAGCCTGTTCACTTTTTGGATTTTTAACAGTTTGATCAACACTAATAACAGAACAACAAGCCTCTGTAGCAGCATTAAGAATATTATCTTTCAAAAGAGTAGGTTCCCAAACAAAATGAACATAAGTATCAACAATACCTCCTTCAAAGCAATTAACTCCAAAGCTATTTCCATCTGCTCCTGAATCATGTTTCTGTCTCAATTTATTAACAATCTCCACAGCATCAAATCCCGAATTCTGAGCAAGTGTTCTTGGAATAACTTCCAAAGCTCTTGCAAATCCTAAAACAACTAATTGTTCCTTTCCTTTAATTTCCATCCCACATTTCCTAACATACTTCGATAATTCCATTTCAATAGCACCACCTCCAGGAACAATAGAAGTAGTTTTAATAGCTCTTCTCACAACCATAACAGCATCATTAATACTTCTTTCAGCTTCTGCAATAAATTGTTCTGCTCCACCTCTTAAAACAATAGTCGCTGTTTTGGCATTAGGACAACCTGAGAAAATATTAAATCTTTCAGCTCCGACTTGTTTTTCCTCAAATAAACCACAAGTTCCTAAAGCTCTTTCATTTATATCATTACATGTTTGAAGTAACATCGCTCCAGTTGCTTTTGATACTCTATTAATATCTTCTTGGGGAACTCTTCCTGCACAAAAAATTCCCTTCTCTGCAAAATATTGTGTTGCTATATCTCCTATTGGTAATTTACTTAAAACTACTTTTGCATTTGTTTTTGTTATATTATCTAATTTCTCTGTTATTATCTTCCATTCTGCATCGACTATACTTTGGTAATCTGAAGGCTTTTCTATACGAATTTCTGCGTTTTCTTTTTCAGATTTTAATTCTAATTCTACGTTTAATATTATTATTTTTGGATCTATAAATTTTTTCGGTTGTTGCTCAAATCCAGCATAGGAAAATGTTTTTTTAAATGCTACTCCATCTACTAAAAATGAATCTGTTATTGATCCTCCTGTTACATGTTTTATTCCTATTAAATCTTTATCCATAAAATCATCTAATTTCTCAACAGCATTTACTATCATTTCACTAAAAAAATCTTTATAATTAGCAATTAATTTTGAATTTAATGAAGTCATAGCACATTTAATTAATAAATCTCTTTTTTCATTTATATTTTTATCTTCAATATTAATAGAACATTCTCTTAATTTTTCTCTTGCTTTTAAAAGAGCATTCCAATAACCATTAATAATAACTTGAGGAGAAATACCATCTTCAATAAATTGTTTTGCTTCTTTTAATAATTCTCCTGCAAATAACATTACACTTGTTGTTCCATCTCCAATTTCATTATCTTGACTTTTTGCAACATCGACTAAAGATTTCGCTGCAGGATGTTCTATATTTAATAATTTTATTATTGTTGCTCCGTCGTTTGATATTGTTGTTGAATCGTCTGAAATTATCATTTTGTCCATTCCACGAGGACCTAATGTTGTACGGATCACTTCTACTGATGCTTGACATGCGTTTATGTTACTTATTATTTGCTCCTTCCCTTGACGATTTTCTGTGCCTTCTTTTAAGACTAGGATGTTTGGATTTAGCATGTTCATTTTTTTTTTTAAATGTTTTTTTTCTAGAATATTGGTTTTGGGAAATTAAAATTTATTTTTTTTTTTATTTTTTTTTTAGTTTTAAATCAAAGGTGTATTTTTTTATTTTTTTTTTTTTGAGAGTTAAATTTATTTTATTTTTATTTTATTTTTATTTTTTTTTATTTTATTTTTATTTTTTTTTTATCTATTTGGGTTTGTTATGTAATATTTATATGTAATTTAAAAGATAATAAAAATGAGGAAGAATGAAAAAAATAAAAATATTAGAGCTAGAAGTGAAAGAAATGATAATTCAAAAGTTGATAAATTATTAAAGGAATTATGTTTAAAAATAAAATATCATGATATTGTTGATTTTGCTGGAAAAATTCATAAAGTTAATAAATTAAAAATAGAAGAAAATAAAATAAGAGATGGTGAAATTTCTTCAATTAATGATAAAATTCACCAATTAATTATTGATAATTATAATTTACAAAAAACAATAAAAGAAAAAATAAATTTAAGAAAACAATATGAAAAAGAACAAAAAGAAATATCTGAATATTGTAATGAATTAAGAGAAAGGTATTTTAATAGTGAAAATGTATTTAAAAGTTATAAATATGGAATTAAAAATTTAAAAACAAAATATGAAAAAACTCAAGAATTTTATGATAATAAAATAGAAGAAATTATGAAAGAAAATGATAAAATTAATAAAAGAATAAATGATAGAATTGATTTTTATACTCAACAAAAAAATCAAATTATAGAAACAAATGGAAAAATAGAAAGATTAAGAAAAGAATTAAATGATCAAAATCAATTAATGAGTAATAGAAATAAAATAAATCAAGAAAAATATAATAATTTAAATGAAGCATATGAAGATTTAAAAAGAAAATTATCTTTTATGGAGTTAGAATATTATAGAGAAAAAACTGTTCCTTCAACAACAGTTTCTTTAACAAATAATGAAAATCATAAAAATTCTAATTCTGAAAAAAAAATTGAAACTAAAAATAAAATTCAAAGAAATAATGATAATTTATTATCTCAAATTAATGAATTATCTAAAAAATTTCAAGAATTTAGTATAAATTCAGATAAATTTTCAAAAAAAGAAACTGCTGTAAGTAAAGGAAAATCATCTTCAAAATATAAAAATACTTATTCAAAAAGTTATGATTGAAAAATATATTAAACTTTTTTTTTTAATTTTAAAAAATTATTTTATTAAATTTTATAACTGCCATTAATTTTTTAACGATATTATTCAAATAATTTTTCTCATTATTCATATTTATATTCTATTAATTGATTCAATTATATGATTAATATATTTTTCTATTTATTTTTCATCTTCTTCTTCTATATGAATATAAATATTTGTTTTTGGTGGATTACTTTTTTTATATAATCTTGCAGTATTATAAGTTACCCAATCTCTTTCAGCTCTTCTTATTTGATTTATATATCTTTCTCTTTTATCAAATTTAGGAATTTCAAGTTTAAAATATTTTTTAGATTCATCTAAATCTTTTTTCATTTCTTCCAATTTACTTTTATAATAATCATTATCTTGAATTGAATCATTTTTTAATTTTTGTTTAATATATTTATCAATCAATACACTTTGTTCTTTATAATAAAAAGAACTTTGGCAAATTTTATTTAATTTTTTAATCCTTTCATTATTATATTTATTTAATTTAGCAATATAAGAATTACTAATAGTATCATCATTATTTAAATACATAATTAAATTCCTATTTTCAGCATGAATTTCAAAAGAATTATTTCTATCAAAAATTTTTTTAGGATCTTCAAAAACTTGACTTCTAAAATTATCTTCTGTCATTTTTTTTCCTCTTTTTAATAAAGAAATTTTATTTTTAACATCTTTTTCTAATTTTTTATATGATAAAGGATTTATAATATATTTAATTGGATATGAACTTCTAATAATAGGTAATTTACTATTTGAAGAACTATATTGACTATTTAAATCCATTGATTTATTTATATCATATAATACATCAGGAATTACTTGTTTACTTGTATCAAAAAAATCATCGTTACTATTTGATTTAGTATATTTTTCTTCTATTTCAAAAGGTATTTTCAATTTTTTTTCTGTCAATTGAATTTCTTTATAATTTGGTTTTTTTTTATTTAAAGTTGAAAAAGGATTTGATTCTTCTACAACTGATGATGAAACATTATAAGAATCTATTGTTTTATTTCTACGTTTTGGAACATCTTCAAATTCTAATTCTTTTATTACATTTGCACCATTTCTAGTTAAGACAATTCTCATTAAAAAAAATTATAATAAAAAGTATATAAATAAATATTTAAAATTTATATTTAAAAAAATGAATAGGTCAAATTCTTCAAATAGTTATATTTTAAATAAAAGTAGTTTGTCTTTAAAAAGAGCAAAACAAAATTTATCTGGTTTGAAATTAGCATTAAATTCAACTCCAATATCACCTCTTCGTCCAATAACTACAACAATAATAAAACCAAATAAATCATATATTAATACAAATTCATATCCATCAATTACACAATCTAATAATAATAATATTGAAGGTTTAATTTCTCCAATTAATAATGAAATTATAAATAATAATAGAACTGTTACTGGAAATAATGTTGAATTATCAAATAAATTAAATTATTTAATGGAAAATCAATTAAATAAAAATGATAATGTTAATTATAAGGTAAATGAATTATCTTCTTATTGTGATTATCTTGAAGAACAATTAAAAAATTCAAATGATTATAATAATGAAAAATTAAATTCTTATGAGGAATTAAATATTAGATATAAAGATACTATTAATAATAATAATAAAATTGAAAAAGAAATAAAAGAATATGAAAATGAAAATATTGATTTAGCAAATGCAAATGATGAATTAAAAAGAAATTTAACAGAAATAAATAAAAGATTTGAAAATGAAAAAGAATTATTAAAAAGTTATTTTTCTCATTGTAAACAAAATTATAAAGATGCAATGGAAAAAAATTCTTTTTTAGCTAATTTAAATAAAAATTTAGTTAAATCAAAATCAGATTATAATGAATTAATAAATAAAATGAAAGAAACAGTAAATCTTTTAAGTAATAAGAAAAATAGTCAATCTTTAGATTTAAGGCAAATAGAAAAAAAATTAGCTGAAAAAAATGAAGAATTAGAAAAAAAAGAAAACCAATTAAAAGAACTTCAATCAATAAATGATGAATTAATAGAAGAAGGAAAAAAAACTCAAGAAGAAATTAATCAAATTTTAGATCAAATAACAAATCATCAACAATTAAGTTATGAAATATCAAATATTAAAGATACATTAAATGAATATGATTCTCAAATTGAAGAATTAAAAAATATTATAAGAAAGAAAGATAGAGAAATTGAGGAAATTAAAATTAATTATAATGAAATAAATAATAAATTAAAAAGAAGGAAAATAAGTAATAATGATTATAATAATTATAAATTGAAGAAAGATGATAATAAAATAAATAAAAATATTTATATTAAAGATAATTATAAACTAAATAATGATTTGGATCAAAAAGAAAATGATATTAGCAGAAGTAGAAGTAAATTTGAAAATATTAATAATGATTTAACAGAAACTAAAAATTCTTTAAAAAATCTTTATGATGAAGAAATAAAAAAAATTAAGGAAAATGAAGAAAAATTTAATATAAATGAAAGAAAAAATCACTCTCAAAGATTATTAGAAGAAAAAAGAAAACTTCAACAAGAATATTTAAATTTAATAGGTCAAAGTATTAATTTAGAAAATATGAATAAAAAAGCCAAAAATAATGAAATCTGGAAAAATTTAAATGATTTAGAAAAAGAAAAAGTAGAAGAAGAAGATGAAGAAGAAAATATAAATTATGATAATTTAAATAAAAAAAATAAGTTATTAAATTATGAAAATAATATGAATTTAATAGAAGAAGAAGAAAAAGAAGATAAAACAGATTTAACTAATGATGCAAATCCTGTTATTAATTTACCTCTTCAAATGCTAAAAAATAATGAAAATAAAACATATAATTTTGAAAACAATATACAAAAATTTCAAGATGATAAAATTGAAAACCTTGATTATTAATTTATTAAATTATTCAAACAATTTATTTATATTTTGAAAAAAAATTAGTCATATTAATTTATTATATATATAATTCATTTTTAACTAATAAAAAATAATTTTATTAAGCAATATTTCCATTTCAAAATTAAATAACCATTCAACATATAAATTTATAACTTAATAATAATAAGCATACCAAAATACAAAAGAAATAAATTTTAATTATATAAATTTAAAAAATAATATTAAGATTTGATTTAGTCTTCTTTATTATTATCATTTATATTATTATTATTTTCAATTTCACCTCCTAAAATTGTTCTATTAAAAGATAAGGAACTAACTTGTAATCCTTTTTTTCCTTTAAATCTTCCTCTTTGTCTAATTGAATTTTTACTACTTTTACTATTACTATGTTCTTCACTATTTTCATCAATTTCATCAAAATTTTTATTATTTTCTTCTTTTGGTTCTTCTTCATCAATATTTTCAGAATTAACAGAAAATTTTCCAACTTTTCTCATTAATCTTGTTTTAATATCTTTATTGTTATTAAACATTCCATTTTTAATAAAAGATCTTGTTTTATTTACTTGACTATTATCAGGATAAAGAAAAGTTCCCATTAAAGTTGCTTCAGTATTATTTGTAATTGTATTTTCATTTTTATTTTTATTTTTATTTAAATTTAAATTTAATTTCTCATATTCTTCAGTATTAAATTTATCATTTTTAAAAATAGGAATTGTCATATATTCTTCTCTTTCTGAATTTCCACTTTTTAAACTTTTATCTGTAATTGAACCATTATTTGAATAATTACATATTTCATCTTCATTATCTTCATCATTTGATTGTTTAAATTGAAATATTTTTTCTATTTCAATTGCTTCACTATTATCTTTTCCATAATATTGAAATAATTTATTTTCTTCATTTGAATTACAACAATTAATAAAAAAAAAACATAAGAAATTACAAGTTTTTTTAATTGAAATTGAAATTGCACATTTACTAATTTGAATATATAATGGAAAATTTGGATTTAATTTTATTTTTGGATTTTGAATTAAAATTCCTGTTCCAAATTTAGAACCCATATCTCTAATAAAATATTTATTTTTTTCTCTATTTATAATAATTTTAGAATGATATCTTGAAACAGTTATATCATTTAATTTCATATCTATTGTATGAGATCTTCCAATAAATATACTATCTTTTTCATCAAAACTTAAAATAAAAATTTCTCTTTTTTTTCCATTTTCATCATTATTTAAATTTAAAGGAATAGTTTCTAATATAATATAAGAATTAAATTTCATTTGAATAAAATTAAATATTTCATAAAAATTATCTTTATCATTATTATAAATATAATCAGGATAAGGTTCTTGACAAATTTCACAATTAATTTGATTAATTTCATATTTTAAACATTCATCATTAGATTCATTTCTTATTAAAATTGCTTTTGCTTCAATCCAATTTCTTAAACATGATAAATGAATATATTTTAATCCTCCCATACATTTACAAGGAGAAATTAAAGGAGAATTAACTTCTTTATCATCACAATAACAAACTCTACATAATCTTTTTTTTTTAATATGTATTCCATTATGATGATTAAAATTATAATTATAAGTATGTGTTGTATTTAATCTATATAATATATTTTTTTTCTTATTTAAATTTTTACTTAATATCTTTCCATTTATACATAATTCTCTTATTTTAATATATATTTTTCCTAATTTTATTAAATCTCCTTGATTTATTTCATAATATTCTTTATATAAATCTTTTTCTGAATTATCAATTTCTATTTCACTTGATCTACATATAAAAAAAGATTTTTCATGAAAATTTTTTTTTTCAAAATTTGAATTATAATATATTCCATCTTTATCATTTTCTATACTACCACAATTATTTTGATTAATATATTTTTTATTATGAATATTTTGTATTTTTAAACCATTATTTGTTACAATAAAACAAAAATTAGCTCTTATTGAAAAAGAGTTTAATATTGTTTCATCAGATTCAAAATCAAATAAATCATTTGATTCTCCTGTCCAAGTAGAAATTTCTACATGTACTCTAATAATTTAAATTTTTTATTTATTTTACTTAACATTACATTTCTTACATTTCATGAATCAGTAATTATTTAAATTAATTAAATAAAATTTATACTTCATAATATTTATAATAATTATTATTAATATTTTCATCAACTAACACAAAAGTTTTTTAACAATAATTTCTTAAAAAAAAATACTAATTTATAAAAGAAAAAAATAAAAAAATGTTGTGAAATATTTTTAATTATTTAAAATTATATATTCTATAATTTATATTAAAAAATAGAAATTTTCAATATAATAATTTTTTTTCATTAAAAAAATAATTTTTTTTATTCAAAAAAATGATGAAAAAATTCAAAAATTTAAAATTAGATGAATCTTTATCAGCATCAATAAGTGATACTTTTAAATTAGAACAACTTCGTGAAAGTAATGCAAATATAAATTTTACAAATAATATGAATAGAAATACATTAAATTTTGGTGAAACTGAAATAGGACAAGAAAGTATAATATTTAAAGATGAAAAATTTGCAGTAAATTCAAAAGGAATAAAAAATACTTCAACAGGAGAAATTACATATACAATTTCACCAGAAGATATTGAAATAGGAGAACCAATTGGAAATGGAGCTTCTGGAAGTGTCTATAAAGCAATTTTAAAAAATAAAAATATACCAATTGCTGTTAAATCTATTAATATATATGATGATAATAAAAGAAAACAATTTAAAAATGATGTAAGAGTTTTAACTGATAATAAATGTGAATTTTTAGTTCATTTTTATGGTGCTTTTTTTCAAGAAGGAACAGTTAAAATTTTATTAGAATATATGAATTTAGGTTCTTTAGAAAATATAGTTAAAATAATTAAAAAAAAAAAAATTCCTCAACCTTGTATTCCAGAGCCAATATTATCAATAATAGTATTACAAATATTAAATGGTTTATTATATTTAGATAAAAAAGTTCATTTAATTCATAGAGATATAAAACCAGCAAATATATTAATAAATTCAGATGGTATTGTAAAATTAACTGATTTTGGTATTGCAAAAAATTTAGAAAATTCAAGTAATTTAAGTAAAACTTATGTTGGAACTAGAAATTTTATGTCACCTGAAAGAATAATTGGAAAAGAATATTCTTATTCTTCTGATATTTGGTCTTTAGGTTTAGTAATTTATGAATTAGCAACAGGAATTTTTCCTTATCATGAAAATGATTATTTAATGCAAATTAAAAAAATTGTTGATGATCCTGAACCTTCTTTACCTGATAATGGATTATATTCTGAAGATTTAATTAATTTTGTTCAAGGTTGTTTAAAAAAAGATCCTAAAGAAAGATTTAGTGTAAGTGAATTACTTTGTCATAATTGGATTTATAATAATTATGATAATGAATATGATATTTCTACATGGTTAGCTAATTTATTTGATTATAATTTAGAATAAATTTTATTTATTTTGTATTCAATTTTTCCTGTTAATATATAAAATTATTTTATATGTTGTTGTTGATTATTTTAATTAAGAAAATTATTTCAAATTTTTTTTTTTTTGTTTTTAACTAAAATTTTAAGATATTCATAATATTTTAATTTAAATATATTCTAAAATATATTTGTTAATTTTTTTTCTTTCATTAATAATATTTTTGGATATTTAAATTCATTCATTCCTTCTATTTCAAATCGAGGATTTTCTTTAAAATATTATTTTCAATTATTAATTTAAAATCTTTAAAATCATTTTTAAATCCAATATAATAATTATTAATAAATCTATATTTATTATATTTATTAATTGCTTTAAGAAAAAAGAATTCTTTATAATCATTAATTGATAAATTTAATTTTTGATTGAGAAATATGTTATATTAAATAATTTTGAATTTTCTGTTTTCTGATTAATATTTTCCTCATTTTTATTAAGTAATATATATATTAAAGAAAACAAATAAAATTTATAATAATGATTTGAATATGAAGAATAAAGCAAAATTGAAAAAAAAAAAAATTTTAAATAAAATATCTTATTGAAATATTACATTATTCTTTAAATAATTTAAAATAACATCTACTTTAAATTAGAAATTAATTTAATCATAAAAGTAATATGAATGAATGAATTGATATTTTTATTAAAAAATGTTTTTAAAGCATTTTTTTAAATTTTCTTTGATTATTTAATAAAATTAAAACAAAAAATAAAGAAAATCAATAAAGATTATAAAATTTAAAATGAAATAAAATAACTCATTTAATTATGTTCAAAAATTTAATGATTTTTGAATAGGAACAAGAATTATTATTAAATCAGTTAATAATAATATTAAATGTAATACAGTTCAATTTTTTTATTAGAATTTTTCCCATTTATATTTATGTAATTTTAAAAGCAAAAATATCAACATGATTATTCTCTAAAATATTTTTTTTATTGTTATAACTAATTCCTATTAGAAGTTTTTTAGATATTTTTGGAAAGAAGAAGATTAAATGAGGAAAAAAAATAAAATTATAACATAAAATAAATAATTGATTTTTTATATGATAAATATGAAATTAATTTAATATTTATCGTTTTTATAATTATAATAAAAGGTAAAAAAAAAATTGAATATTTTAATTTATTTTTAAATATTATAAATATTGAATTTTTATAAAATTTATTTTATTTTTCATCTAACAATCCACCAGTAACAGAATTTAAATTATATTCATTATTTTTATAAACATTATTATCATCTATTTTGTTTCTTCTAATAATAAAAATATAAATAGCAACAATAGCTAAAATAATAATAATAATTATTAAAATTAACCAAATTACCCAATGACTTTTTTCTTTTGGCTCATCTGGTTTTCCATTTTCAACCTTTAAAATCTCATAAATTAATATTTCTTGAGCATCATCATAAGTTGCTGTTACATATAAAACAAAATATAATTTTTTATCTATTAAGATATTTTTATCAATTTCAAATATAACTTCTTTTTCTTCCAATTTCTTTGATGTTATTTTATATTCTGGTTTTTCAATTGAAGAAATTGATCTTAAGTCATCTTTATTTTTTATTTTTTCTTCTAAATATATAAATAAATCATAAACTTCATCTTGAATTAAAGTTGTTTCTCTCATTACTCTTGAAGCTTTTAATATAGATTTTTCTGGATCATAATTTAATTTTTCCTCTGGTAAAGTAAAATTATAATTGTTTTTATTTTGATACCTTATGACAAAGTGATTAGTATTATTTTCATTTAATTTTCCCAAAAATGTATTTTTGATAGGTAAAAGTGCAAATTCAATAAATTTAACATTTTTAAATTTTTCTAAATTTAATTCAATATAAGATTTTCCATATTTTGAATAATCACTTTTTATTATATCTGAATTATTTTTTGTATAATCAATATCATTACCTTGAGGATTAATTGTTATTGAAATCTTATTTGTAAAAGAAGAAGAAAATTCAATCAACATTGTTTCATCATTATAAGATGATTTTTTTAATTTTAATATTGTTTGATTTAAATCTGGATTAACATTTAAAAAGTAATAATTATCATTTGGTATAATTAATTTATCTCCTTTAGTATTTATTGATAAAATTTGAACATCTGTTATAAAATCTTCATAAAAATATTTATTATTATTATCAATTGAAACAAAGAATATTCCTTTTTTATCTATATTATCTTTTATCATTGAATTATTGAAAAGAAATCTTGCTTCTCTTAAACCATCATTAAATACATTCTCAGAAGATATTTCAGGTTCAGTAATTTTTTCTTCAGAAAATTTAACTTTATTTATAAATTCATTATCAACTAATCCACCAATTAAAGTAAAATTATCATTAGTTTCATTAAATTTTTTTTCTCTAAATACTTTAATACTTATTTGAATATCATAACCTAAATCAATTATTTCTTTATCAATTGGAGCATAATATGAAATAGGAAATTTAATTTGTCCATATTTTGAATTATATCTTATAATATTTTTCTTATTATATGTAATTTTGTTTATATTTGATTTATATACATTTTCAGAATATTTTGCATAAATTAATGCATCCTCATCAATTTTATTACTTAATTTATAATTTTCTCCATGATAAGGATTAATAAATAATCCATAAACTTTTTCATTAAATAAGTTAAATTGTTCAATTATTCTTATTGGATTTTCTAATAAAATATCACCTTGAATTAACCCAAGTTCAATAAAATAAGTTTTATTCATTGCATCAATATCAAATGTTATATTTTGTTTTGGTTTTATTTTCATCAATTCAAATTTTTCATCTTTTACTTTACCTTTATCAACAACTTCACCAAATTTAGTTAATAAACTTATTACAGAATTAGATTGTTTTTTATTTAAATTTTGAACAGTAACCAAATATATAATATCTTTATCTTCGACCTTATTTTCTTTAATAATTAAATAATCTGAACTAAATTGATTCTCTGAAGAATAATCTTTTTTTTCTTTTGTTGGCATTGCATTTCTTATTTCTTCAGCATTTAAATTTAAATAATCATATAAATTCATTTTATTTACATAAATTTCAAGATCATCATAACTCATTTTTTTATTACTATTAATATAAATTGCAATATTTTTAGTATTATCAGCTACAGAAACTGGAATTGTAAAATATACTATATTATTATTATTAAATTTTCCTAAAGTTGCTATATTTGATTTTGATGTGAAAACTTCTGGGAAATCTTTTTCTGGAATATAATAAGAAATTGAATATTTACAATTATTAGATAAATTATCTGGAGATACTATTAAATCAAAAGTAAAATCTTTTAAATTATCAATTTTTAATTTTGGGTCATTTGCTTTTATTTCAATAAGTTCTTCTGATGAATTTATATCCCAAGAAATTTCTTCTTCTCCTTTTTTAGTTTTTATTTTCATTTTACACATATCACTATAATAAGTAATATAAACAACTTCAGAATTTTTATTAACTTTAAAATTATTATTAATTTCTTTAATATTATTATCAATATAATATGATAATAATTCATTTTCTTTTAAATTAATATAATTTTTACTATAAATAGAAAATTCATTTAATTTTATCTCATCTTCATTATCTAAATTATAAACTCCAATATAAATTTCACAATTATATTTATCACATTTTTCAGTTTCAATTTGAGAGATATGAAAATAATGTTTATCATTATCAAAATAAATATAATGAGTTAAATTATGAGAATCTAAAACTGGAAGAGCAATTCTTTGATTCCAATTTGAATTTGGTTCATTTTCATTTTTAGGAACTATTTTTCCAACTGCAGCTCCATGTCCTCTATTAAAATTAATATATATATATTCAAATTCATTTTCTTTTAAAGCTTTTATATCTTTATAAAAATATGCATATTTTGAATTATATAATTTTTCATTTGGATTAATTGCTATTCCATCATATTTAATTTCTTTATTTAAATATTTTGGAACATTATGAGATGAAAGAAAAGAAAATTCAATTTCAGTTTTTTTATCAGCTTCAATTTCAGTAATTAAAGAAATTGTTATCTTAATTGGACAAATTAATACGTTTTCACATTCTTTTATTAAATCATTTGATAAAAAATCAAAATATTGTGAATTTGAATTAAAATTACTTTCTAAAGTTTTTCCTTCATTAATTTGATAAATAATTTTATATTGAGAATTATCATTTTTAACTAATGAAAAATATAATTTTTCTTTTTTTTCCATTTTATCATTTTTTACTAAATAATAAGGATATACATAAGTTAAAGTTTTAATATTTTTACTAAAGTTTTCAATATGAGTATAACCTTCATTTAAAGTTAATTCTCTTTCATTAAGAACTTCAATTCCATTAATTTGAAATAGACAATAATCATAATCTTTTGGATCAACACTTGAATATTTAGAAATAGAAAGTGATAATTTATAATAATCATTATTATAATCAGGATCATCTGATGTTATAATATATTGTTGTTTTTTAATCTCTTCTTCAGCTCTATTATTTAATTTTGCTTTTAATTCACAATTTAATCCATTTATATTTATTAAATAAGGTGTTTTTTGATTTTTATCTCTATTATAAAATTTAAATTCTTTAGCATTTTGACCATGAAGAATTTGAATTACTTTTTCTCCACTTTTAATTTCAGAAACATCATCTTTATCAGTATAATATAATATACTATAAAATGAATTTTCTTTTCCTAAAACTTGTATATTAAAATAACCATCCATTTCTTCAGTTGTTTTTTTATTAAAAATATATTCTTCATAATTACCATAACTAACATGATTAGGTTCTTCAAAACCTTTACCAATAAATTTAGGAATTAAATCAACATTTCCAGTAAAACTATAAGTTACAAGATAAACTTTATTAATTGATTTATCATATATTTCAAATTTATAATAATCATTTTCATCTTTTTGAAGAGCATCATAAGTAATAACATTATCTAATAAAACAAAATTACCTCCTTTACCTTCAGTATTATCAATTTCAATTTGAAATTCACAATTATCACTTATAGTTTTACTTTCATTACAATAAACAACAGCTAAATATTGCGTTTTATTATGATAAAAATCACCTTCTCCTGGAGTTATATAAATATATATATTATTATTTACATCTTGATTTGTAATTGCAATATTCTCTTTTTTTAATTGTTCAAGATCTTCTTTATTATATTGACAATTTGGATAATCACTACATTTAATATAATATAATATTGGAGAACCTTTTATCATTCTTAAATGATATTCTAAAGGAGAAGAAGAATCATCTCCTCTTGAAATTACTCTATAATAATTTATTGAACCTTTTGGAATTGTATCTCTTGATGGAATATTTCTAAATAATTCCATATTTCTAAATTGGAAATCATATAATTCTAAATCATAAGATATTTGAAATCTAATTCCAATAAGATCATAATTACTTCTTAATTCTTCTTTTAAATAAAAAGTTATATCATAAGGAGTATTTTCTTCTAAATTACTCCAAGTTAAATAACCAATTTGATTAATAGTATTTTGAAATAATTCTTTAGAAGGATTTTGATGTTCATTTAAAGAAACAATTAATTCTAAAGCATTAGTTTCAATTCTCATAGAATAATTTCCTTTTTTTTTCGTAGTTAAAGTATATAATTTTCTACAATCATTTGAAGTACATTTAATTCCAGTAATTACATGTTCAAATGGATCAACTTTTTCATAATATTCTTTATATCCATTTAATTCAATTAAAACAGTAGAAATTAAAGCATAATTTCCTTTATTTTCAATACAACTTTGAAAAGAAAAATCAACATAACCACAATCAGGTTTATTTATTATAATACCATAAGAATTTGGTAATATTTTTTTAGGAGTATAATTTTCTTTATCAGATTTTGCTGTAAAACATATTCCATCAGAATCAGGAGAAAGAGCGGTAAATAAAACACTTTTTTCTATTATCCTAAAATTATATCTTGCATTTAATATTTCTCCTGCTTTTAAATATTTATCAAATTTTGTTCTTTCCATTAAATTAAATTGTGTCATTCCATGACCAGCATAATAAAAGAAACAATTATCTTTACATTCCACACAAATATAAAATTCATTAATATCTTTAAATTCTTCTTTTGAAAGATAAAAAGTTGGTTTTGGGTCTGAAACAATTCTATAGTCACTATCATCAAAACTTGGTGTTGGATTTTTTAATGAAAGATATACATTAATATAATTATATATATTTGAAGGATACAAATAAAATATTAAATCTGAAGCTGAATTATTTTTTATTGCTTCTATATTTACTTTTATATATACTACTTTATTCTCAGAGTATATTGTTGGTTCTGCTCCTTTATCCATTTGCATATAATATGATGTAGAATCTTGTCCTAATGTTATTGATATTAACATTAGAATTAGAAGAGAATGAAGAGACATTTTTTTATTTATGGAATTTTATTTTTTCTTTTTTGCTTTAATTTTTAATTTTTTTTTTTTGGATTTTTTATTTAATTTTTGTCAATGGAATTCAATAAAATAAATTAAATAATATTATTTTTTTTCAATCATTTTTATTTTTTATTTTTATTTGAAATTTAAATATTTAAAGCAAAAATGAAATATTCATTAATCAAAAAAAAAATTAAAAATCAGAAAATTATTAAAATTAAATAAATAGATTTCTATTAATTAAAAGATATATAAATAAAATAATACTTTAATCTTGTTTATCTTCAATATCACTAGAATTAATAATAATACTTCCTTCCTTACTATTAAAATTATATTCACTATCATTATCATCAGCTTTTTGATTAAATTTATTTAATAAATTTTTTTTTCCGGTATTAAGACTTTCAATAGGAATATTACTTTGAGTTCTAAAATTTTCTTTTCCAGAATAAGTAATTTTATATTTAGGAACAAATCCCATTGAATTAGAATTAATATGATTAATTGATTTTCTCCTTAAATTTTTATTATCTTTTGCAGCATCTCTATTATCAATTTGAAGTCTAAAATTAGCTTTTTCTAAAGAAGAAATTTTATTTTTTAATCTTTCAATTTGTAAATTTTGTTCATTAGAATCTTTTTCAGAATTAGATTTTTGTTTTAAAGAATCTGAAGTAAAAGAACTTCTTTTCATTTCATATTCTTTTATTTTTTTCTCTAATTCAATTATTTTATTTGTAAATTCTCTTCTTTCTGATAAAATTTGAGTTTGAAGATCTTCAATTTGTTTATCTTTTAAATTAGAAATATTATTAATATTTTCTTTATATTTTTGAACTGATTCTAATAAAAGAGATAATTGATGTTCTTTATTATTTAAATTTCCTTGATTTTCATATTGTTTTATAGTATTTATTAATTCTCTGTTTTTTAATGTTAATTCTCTATTTAAATTTATTATATATTCCATTTTTTGAGCAAAAGATTTATTTGCATTTGTTATTTGAGTATTAAATTTATCATCTCTTTTTGTTATCGCGTCATTATATATTTTTTGTAAATCAATTATTTCATTTTGGAATTTCATTTGTAAATCTTCTACATTTGAATTATATTTTTCTTTTAAAATATTTAATTCATTTTCTGCATTTTTTTTTTCTTCTAATAATTTTTTATATTTATTTTCCCATAATATTTTATCTTTATCATATATTTCATTCATTTCATTATATTCTGATAATATTTTTGATAATTTTCCATTTATAACTTCATTTTCTTTTATTATTTGCTCATTTCTATCTTTATATTCTTTTTTATAAGAATTTATTTTATTTAAATTATCTTCTTTTTCTTTTTCAAGATTTAATTCTAATTCTTTTGTTTGATTAATTAAATTATTTAATTTTTCAATTAAAACTTCTTTTTCTTTTATTAATAAAGAAATTTTATTTTGATAATTATATTCTAATTCCTTATAATCTTTTTTTTTTTGATTTAACATATCTTCAAGTTCTTCTTTTTCTTTTTTAATTTCTTCTAATTTAATATTATATTCTTTTATAAGTTCAGTTTTACATTGTTTAATTTTTTCATCAAATGTTTTTTGAAAATTGTCAAGTTCTTCTTTTTTTTCTGAAATTTGTTCATTAATATAATTAATTTCTTGATTTTTTAAAGCATTTTGTTGTTCAAAATAAGTTTTAATATTTATTATTTCTTTCTCATTTTGAATAATTTCATTATTTAAATTTAAAATTTTATTCTCATTTTTTTCTTTCATTTCTTCTAAAGTTTCATTAATTTTATTAATTTGTTCATTTAAAAGTTGAATTTTAGAATTTAAATTATCATTTTGAGTTTTATAAATAGAAATTTTGATACAAGATTGATTATATTGATTATTTAAATCATTTAAAATATCTTTTAATTGATCTTTTTCAAGTTTAAATTGTTCATAATTATTGTTTAAAATTGTATTAAAAATTGATTGAATAGTCGATAAATTTATAGAAGTTTCTTTCATTTCATCATTTAATTTATTAATTTGTTCTTCAGTTTCTGTTAATTCTTCTTCAGTTTTTTCTATATATTCTTGATGTAATTGTTCAATTTCAGATATTTCATTTTTTAAATCTTCAATTTTTTCATTTTTTACTTGTTCTAAAATTTCTATTTTTTCTTCATATAATTTAATTAATTCTTCTTGATTTTTTAAATTTAATTCTTCATTTTCTTTCATCTTTTCATATAATTCATTCTTTTGTTGTTCACAATCATTTTTTGCAAATTCTAAATTTTTTTCTAGTATTTTATTATTATTAATTATATCTTCTTCATATTGTTGTCTTAATATTTCTAATTCATTTTCATTTTCTTCTTTTATTTTTTCACATTGTTCTTCAAATTCTATATCTTGGTTTTTTTTGTTTAATTTTAATTCATCTAAATTATTATTCAATTCATTTATTCTTTCATTTAATATTGGAATTTGTTTTTCACTTTCTAATATTTTTTCATTTAATTCTTTTTCATTATTTTCAAATTCAATATTTTTTGAATCATAATCATTTGTTAATTTTTCATTTTCTTTTGTTATTTTAACAATTTTATTTTCTGTTTCTCCATTAATTCTAATAATATCATTTTCTTGTTGTGCTTTTAAATTATTATTTTCTTTAACACAATCTTCATATTGAGATAATATTTTTTTATAATTTTCTTCTAAAATTTTAACATATTTATCATAATCAACTTTATCTTTTAAATTTTGAGATTTTAACTCTTCTAATTTATTTAATCTTTTTTCATTTTCTTCTTTTAAATTAATTAATTCTTCATTTACATTTTTTATTAATTCATTTAATTTATTTATACTATCTTTATATAATAATTTTGATTTAGAATAATTTCCTTTCATTTCTCCTATTTTTGATTCATAATTTGTTTTTAAATTTTGTGAATTTTCATTTTCTAAATCTTGAATTCTTTTTATTTCTTCTTCTATTTCATCATGTTCATTTGATGCTTCTTTTATCTTTTCTTCATAATCAGAAATTAATTTTTGAGATTTTTCTTTTTCAAATTCTAAACTTTTTTCTTTATCTAATAATTGAGATGATAATTCAATATTTTTTTCATTTAATTTTTCTATTTTTTTATTTAGAGAAATTATTTGATTTTGAAATTTTTCAATTTCAGAATTATTTGAATTTAATAATAAATCTTTAGTTAAATTTTTTAGAGCTAAAGATTTTGCTTCATTTGCATTTTTTATTTGCTTTTCTAATAAATCTATTTTTGTTTCTAATTCTATTTTCTTTTTTTCAAATTCAGTTTTTGATGAATTTACAATTTTTTCTCTGTCATTTTGATTTGATTCTGCTCTTTTTATTTTTTCTTTTAATTCATTTATTATTTTTATATTATTATTCTCAGATTCTTCTATTTTATCATTTAATTTTTGAATTTCATTTCCTTTTTCTTTTAAAATTTTACTTAATTTATCAGTATTATTAGAACTTAATTTTAACATTTCTGTTTTTTCATTTTCAATTTGTTTTATTAATTCTTCTTTCATTTCAATATCTTTTATAATTGTATTTTCCTCATTTTTACTTTCTTTAATATTATTATTAATATTATTTAATAAATTTTGTTTATCATTTAATTCATCTTCATATAAACTTACATTTGAATTTATAATAATTTCTGTATCAATCATAATTTGATCCAAAATAAATTTAAAAATTAAAGCTTCTTTATTTGGTCCTTCTGGTGCAGAATTAATAACATTATCTTTAAATTTATTTATATCTTTTTGATATTCTTCTATTGATTTATAATTACTTGAATGAACATTTCCATCAATATCTTTAAAATTATCTGATAAATAATCCATTAATTGAGTTTTGTATATTTCATTGTTTTTATTTGATATTGATTGAAATTCTAAAACAATTTGTTTTTCTGATTCTGGAGATAATTTTTTTAAATTGAATTTTTCATATATTGTATTTAAAGCTGATTTATGAATTGAATTTAATCTTTGAGAAGTTATTGGAAAGGAATTTTCTATTTCTGAAAAATTTTTTTTATATAATGTTATAATTTCATTTAATGACATTGATCTGTATATTTGATTTAAATATATGTTTATTTCTTAAATATTTAATCATTTTTTAAAAGAAATTTTATCTGGTTTTAAATAAGATATTATGCTAAAATATTTTGGAAAAATTACATTTAAGGTTTTAAAAATAAGGAATTGATTTTAAAAAAAATTATTTGACGAAAAAAATGATGATAAACTTTTAAAAAAAGTAAAAATATCAAAAATGAAAATAATTCATTTTTAAATATGAAAAATAATTATAGTCAATTTAAATTTAAAATTTAAAAGAAAGAAAAAATATTCATTTTCAAAATATTTTAAAAGAAATTTTTTATTTAATTTATATTTTAATTCTTTTATTAATTTTAATTTATAAATTATTTATTATTTTAAGATTTTGTTATAATTCAATAATTTTAATAAAAATATTCCAAGATCTATATTCCTTTAATTTTATTTATTTATATATTAAATTACAATTACATTTTATTAAAACAGATTAACATTTTTATTTATTTTAATTGGAATTGAATATTATAATTTGAAAAATCATAATCATTTTCTTCAAAGCATCCTTTAATTTTTCTTTTATTATAATTTTGTTTTTTATTTTTATAATTCGCAAAATTAATATTACTTTCACTAACTTGAAAAATTTTATTAATTTCTTCATTATTTATAAAACTGACTTCATCATTTTGATTAGCTTCAATAATAGAAATACTATCATTAATAGTAAACAAATAATCATTTTTTATTTTTATATCTGAAGCATTGTTCATTTTATTATTTATAATATTTTTATAAATTGCACTATTTTCCTTTGAAGTTTCTTTAGTAATTTCTTTAGTATTTCCTTTGGATTTTTCAATAGATATGTTTAATTTTTTTCTTCTATCCAAAAAGCAATTTTCATCTAATTTAAACTCATTAACAATATGTAAATTATTATCTTTAATGCATTCACAAACACTTCCCATAATTAAATAAAAAATAATTTGATAAGTTTTTGAAATTAAAATTATATTAAAAAATAAAAATAAAATGTCAGATGAAGAAGATCAACAACAAATAAACGAAAAGGAAGAAGAAGAAAATCAAGTTGAAGATGAAGAGAAAGTAGAAACAATTCCAATATCATATGATAAATTAACTAATTTAAATTCTAATGATTATGAAATAATAGAAGGAAAATTATCAACAATAACTCGTTTTCAACCTTTAATATATAATCCAGAAACATATAAAACAGAAGAAAAATTAAAAATAAAAAATGAAAAAGGAGAAACAGAATATAAACAAATTCCTTTAGAAAATTATATTAGATGGAAATATAATCAAAATAAAAATTTAATATCAAATTCTAAATTAATTGAATGGTCTGATGGAACTTTTCAATTAGTTATTGGAAATCAATATTTTGATGTTTCTTTTACAAAAATGAATAATGTTAGATTTGGCTTAAAAATAGATGATAATATAAGTTTAATTAATCAATCTATTTCAAAAAGAATGTTAATTTCAAAAAATGAAAATGATTCTTTAAAAATGAGTTATGATGAAGTTGGTAAAAGTAAAGTTAAAGTAAGTTATTCTTATTTTGAAGAAAAAAAATATGAAGAAAAAAAAGGTAATAGATATAGTAGAAGAAGAAATTTTAATAAAGATAATAATATGTTAGATAAAAAAAGAAAAAGAAATGAAAAAGAAAAAAAGGAAAAAAAAGAAAAAAAAGAATAATAAAAAATTATGTTACAATATTGGAAAGTTTGTCTAAATTATAATTATTCATATAAAAATTATAATTATCATATACATCATTAAAAAATAATTTTTTATTTTTTTCCAAAAATTAAATTCAATTTCCATTGATATATTATATTATAATATAAAATAAATAGATTAGTAAATTTGATTTATAACAATTATCTCAAAATAAGATTTTATTTTTCGATAATTTGAAATTGTTTTTCTCCTAAATTAAAATTCATTTCTCCATTTAATTGAATATTTTTTCCTTCATTTAAAAGAAGTTGAGTTCCATTTGTACTTGCATTATCAATTAAAAAATAATTTTGATTTTGTTTATTAAAATCAATAGTAATATGAGTTTTACTTACAGTATCACATTTAATATTTATAGAACAATTCCCTCTTCCTATACTTATTGGCATTTTTTCTTTATTAAAATAATAATTTTGTTCTTTATTTATTGTTTCTCCTTTTTTCACTTTTATATATATTATTTTTTCATCATTTTTAATTAATATTGATAATATCACTTTTCCTATTTTAATATAATTTTTATGATTATTATCTAAAATAATTTGTGTATATGGATTAATTACAAGAGAAAAATAAATTTCTTTTGATAAAGATTTTAAAAAATATTTTTCTAATTTTGAATCAAAATAAATATAAAAAATAGCATGAGTTTTATTTATTTTTGGATTTGTTATTTCATCACTTATAATAATATCATTTGCATGAGAATTTGATTTTCCTTTTAAATATTTTATATCTATTCCAAAAAATGTTAATTTTCCTTTATTTTCTTTTGAAACTCCTTTAAGACCATATTCATCAATTATTATATCTTTATGATTTAAAAATAAATTTGGAAATGTCAAAGGAGGTTTTATATATAATAATTTTCCACATGTTCTATTTTTTTCTTCTTCAGATTTTACTTCTTCATCTTGATTAATTTTTGGACTTTGTTTTTCTGTAATTGAATCTTTTATTAAATTTGTTAATGAATTCTTTTTTTCTAAAGTTTCTAGATTATTATTTAAATTTTTATCTGATACATCTGATACTTCTATTATTTTTAATTTTTCTTCTTTTTTCACTATTTGAGGTTTACAACATGCCTATTTACCAATTATATATTATTATTATACTAGAAATGATAATATTTCCATAATTATTAATATATTTTTTATTTTTTGTTTTTATTTTTTTTACAATTTTCAAATTGAAGAATTATTAAAACAATTTTTGTAAATATTTAAATAAAAACAATTTAAATTTTTTACATATAAATTTTTAATTAAAAAGTGAATTATTTCAAAATATAATTTAGTTTCTTTTAAACAATAGTAATAAACTAAATAATAATTTTCATCTTTTTAACTAATATGTTATCTAAATATAAATTAATAATTCAATAATAAATAATCATTGATTTAAACAAAAAAAATAATATATAATAGAATATCATAATTTTAAATTTATATACAGATAATCAAAAAATTTAACTTTAATATGCATTATCTATCTTAGAATAAACTATTATTAATTTCATTTATAAATTTCTCTATATTATTAAATAATTTAGAAGAATTATTTGACTGACTATTTAATTTTTCACAATTGGATTTAGGTGAATCTGTATGATTATCTTTATTTTCACTTTGATTACAAGAATGATTAGAAACATAATCCCTAATTTTCATTAAATTATAAGAAACTTTATAAGATATGTTTTTAATATTATTTTTTTCTTCATCTTCTTTCCAATAACTTTTTTCATATTTATTATCTTTTCCATTATTATTTTTAAATTTAATATATTGGGCAATAATTGATAAATCACCTAAACATTTAATTTCGATTATTTTTGGTATTTTTGTTTTATTTTGAGAATGAAAAATATTAATATCTTGGATTATTTTTTTGGTACCATATTCAATATTTTTTTTAGCTTCTTGAATAATAATATTATCAATAGATTCAGTTTTTTTAATCCAATTAATAATATTCTCAATTAAAACAAAAATATCATCACTATTTAATTCCAAAACAATTTTATCAATTAAATTATAATAAGATGTAACTTTAAATAAAATTAAATAATAATCTCCTGATATAATATAATCAAAACCATGAGAAATATCATTTATACTTTTAACATTTTTTAGAATTTCAGTATCTACTGAATTTTGACCATTTGCAGTTAAATCACCTGGAACTTTCATATCTGAATTTGGTATATTTGTTCTATTATAACAACAGATTGAACCTTTTATACCCATCAAATTAAATTAAAAAATAAAACTAAATAGAAATTAAAATAAATTAAAATAATAATTTATCAAATAAAAAATTTTCAAAATAAAAAAATATTATGTCTCTAATAATGAATATATTATATATTCTATTAGTTAAAATTATTAGAAGTAATTTTACAAAATTAACTTTGGATTCTCATACTGGAACTCCTTATATTAATGTGAAAATAGGAAATAAATTAGTTTATACTATGATATTTGATACAACATTAAATAGATCTTTATTAGTTTCTCCAAATTGTACAATTTGTACAAAAAGTGGATATGACGTTAAAAATAGTAAAAAAATATTAGAAAATCAAACTGAATTAAAATATCATTATATATTTTATGGAAATGAATATAAAGATAATGCTTCTATATCAACAAAATTAAATGATTTTAATTTTAATTTTATTTCTTTTACTAATGTTTCATATGCTTCTCAAGTTGGAACTAATGGTTTTTTTAGTTTATCTTTTACAAATTATAATTTAAATACAAGTAGAAAAATTTTTTCATTAAAATATTCTTTGGAATTTTTAAATTTATTTATTGGAGATGTTAATCAAGATCTAATTAAAAATGGAAGTATTGTTAAACATTATAAAGTTAGTTTTAATGAAGATAAATCACAATGGTATTTAGATGCAAATAATATATTAATTAATAACAAAAGTTCTATTATAAGTAAAAATCAAAAATTAATTTTAGATTCTTCTACAACTTCACTTTTTATTCCCAAAAAATTTTTTTTTGATAATATTGATTTAATTTTTCCAGAAGAAGGAAATTGTCAAATTTTAATGTCAGGAGAATTTTTATGTGAATGTGATGTAAATTATAAGAATAAATTTGGGAATTTTCAATTTATAATAAATGGTGAAATTTTATTTATTAATGTTACAGATTATATTGCATTTGATAGTTCAATAACTGGAAGTAATTGTTATGTGTCTATTAATATAAATTATGAAAATGAATATTGGTATGCTGGAAGTAGTATTTTAAATAATTATTATTCAGTTTTTGATATTGATAATAATACATTAACTTTATATAATGAAAATAATAATCTTGAAGCAAATGCTCAATTTATTATAACATTTTTAATAGTTTTTTTAGTTAGTATTTGCTTCTTTTTCGGTGGATATATGTTATATAAAAAATTCGCTATTGATGTTGAAGATGTTCCAAATGAACAATAATTCAAACTTTTATAATTAAATAGTTTTTGTTAGATTATTGAACAATATAAATAATTATTAAAAATATATTAATATGAAAATTTATATTATTTAAAATTAATTATTTAAGTTTTTTTGTTTTTTATTTTATAAATATTCAAAATGAATGAAAAGAATGATAATAAAAATCAAAATAATGGAAAGAAAAGAAAAAATTTAATTGAATTATTATCATTAAAATATAAAAATATAAAACAATCTCTTAAGATATTCTCATGGGATAAAGAAGGTCAAAATGTATAAATTATTCCAAAAATAATAATTAATTAAATAATTTTAGTTACTTAAACCAAACAAAGTTTATTTTTCACATCATGAAAAAAAAATACTGAAAACATTACTTTTATTTGAAATGCCAGATAAATATAGAAAAGAAGTAAATATAAGCAATATAATAAAATATTAGTTTTGGTTAATTTCGACAGGAGCTAAAAAAAATATAATAAATAATCCAAATTATTATATTGGTTTAACCAAAAAATTTCCAAAATATATTCCATGTCCTTATTCAAATTTAATTGATCTTGATATTAAAAGAACTTTTCCTTTAGATCCTTTTTTTAAAAAAGAAGAAAATTTAGAAAAATTAAAAAGAATTTTATTAGCTTATGCAAGAAGAAGTATTTCAATAGGCTATTGTCAAGGATTTAATTATATTGCAGGGAAAATATTAAAAATAATAAATAATGAAGTATAATAAAAAATTATATTTTAAATTAGGAAGAAACATTTTGGATTTTTATTGAAGTTATTGAAACACTTTTACCTTTAAATTATTATACTGAATTAGCAGGAATGATGACTGATTGTACTTTAGTTAAAAATTTAATTTTAAAAAATAATGAAGAATTAAATGAACATTTGAAAAAATTAGATTGTGAATTATATTTAAATAATTTAATTTATAAATGGATGATAAGTTTATTTATTGATGGAATAAGTGAGATTTATCAATTAATAATTTGGGATTTATTTTTATTAGAAGGAAATATTGCTTTATTTAAAGCTGCATATGGATTAATTAAAATAATAAGTAAAGATGTTTTACAAGCTAATTCAATGGGAAAAATACAAAATATTTTTGAAAAAAAAATTATTGAATATGATAATACTGCAAAATTAATTTATTTCCTTACTTTTAAAAGATATGATGATTTTGATTATAATGTAATTTCTTTAAATAGAAAAATTCTTTTACCAAAAATAATTGAAGAAATTCAAGCTCCTAAATATAACAATAATAATGAAAATGATGATATAATAGATTGTGATTTAGATTGGCCTTTATGTTCTAAAGATAATAGTTATAGACATGAAATTAGAGAATTTATTACTTGTAAACCGTTATTTAATCCTAATATTATAGAAGAATATTTTTTTGGAAAAATTCAAAAAGAAAAAAATAAAAAATATGAAAAAGGAAAAGATGAAAATGATATTTATGGAGAAATTTGTATTGAAAGAAGAAAACATATTTGTGGTTCTAAAATTGAATCTATTAAAGATATTTTAAGAGAAAGAATTGCGAATGAACAAATTAATATAGATCAATATGAATTTGAAAGAAAAAGAACATTTACAACATATAATAACCAATTAAATAATAGTATTATTGTTCAAAAAGATGATAAAACATTTAATAAAATTGTTAATGATATTGAAAAAGAAAATGAATATTTATTAAGTAAATTATCAATGCCAAAACAAAGTTTTGAAGCAATTGATAATGAAATTGAAAATTTCAATGACAATTTTTAAGAATAAAGCTTTTTAAAAATTAAATAAATATTTAATTATTTTTATATTATTTAAGTTCTTCCAGTTGTATCTGCAATTCTATTTGAACTTTGATTTCCTTTTGAATCAGAAATATATTTTAAATTAAATAAATCAGAAGTTTTTAAATAAGTTTTTTTATAATGTGTAAAAATAACATATGCAATATAAAATTTAAAAGCAATTTCTAGAAAAACTAAATAATAAATTAGATTATGCATAAATTTAAGTGAAGACCAATATTTTTCATCATCTTTTGAATGAGCCCATACAAATGCCATTATAAATAACCAAATAATATCATATATTATCATTAATATATTTCCTTGGAAATTTATTTTTTCTATTAATTGAGGATAATTTTGAAAAAAAGATAAAGATATTATCATCAGAATACAACATCCAACAATATTAAAATCAACTCTTAAAATACATGCAAAAATTCCTATTGCCTATTTTTAAATAATATAAGTTACTATTAGAATATAATATAGTTTATTAAGTTTATCTATATAATTTTTCATTTATTTATAATTTAATGAAATAATTTTTTAAATTAGAAATTTAAAGTTTTTTACAATAATATAAAAACAATAAATATGAATAAATATTTTTTTAAAAACAAAAATACTCTAATTATAAAAAAATTAAAATCTACAAAAAATAAAATGAAAATTAATATTTTGCACAACATTTTCTTCTTGGTTCATTTCCAACATTTTCAATACTAATATTTCCTTTAGTAAAATCACAAAACTTTATTTTACTATTTTTCAATTCAAGAGTTTTACTTAAATATTCTCTATTATTAGGATCTAAATATTCTACACCAATATCATAAAATAAATTTTCAATACCAAAACCACTTTTAGCAGAAACTTTTTTATAAATACAATTATATTGATTAACAAATTCTTCAATATTAGAACTATCAATATCTTCATATTCATAATTATCTTCTTTATTTCCAACAAGAGAAATTAAAATATCATCATTAGAATTTTCTTTAACTTGATTATACCAATAATCTCTTATTTCTTCAAAAGTATCTTTTCTAGTAATATCAAAAACTAAAATAACAATAGAAGCATCTTGATAAAACATTTTAGTTAAACTTCTATATCTTTCTTGTCCTGCAGTATCCCATATTTCATATTTTATTATTGTATTATATTTTTCATAAAATATTTCTTTTCTTGAACATGAACCTGCCATTGTTGGAGAAAAATTTGAAGAAAATTGATTATGAATAAATCTATTTATTATTGATGATTTTCCTACTGCTGTTTCTCCTATTAAAACTACTTTTAATGTTATTTTTTTTAACTTTAAATCCATCATTGATTTATTTTCTGTCATTTTTATATTTATTTTTTTATTTTTTTTTGGAAGAATAAAAAGTTAATTTTTATTATCTTATTTTAATTTTAATTTTTTTATTCAAATTTATTTATAATAAAATCAATGGATTATAATTATGATGATGAAGAACAAAAAAATGAAAATCAATTTACAAATGCAAATAAAGATAATTTAAAAATGATGATTAATGCTCAATTAGATAAAATGGGAATATATGAAAAAATAAAAAAAATGACAGAAAATTCAGGTTCTCAAAATGAAGAAGAAGTAATGCAAAAAATAAAAGAAACAGGATTAATAGAAGAAATAATGTCAAATTTTAATGAAGCAAAAAATAAAGAAAAATCACAAAAATATTCAAATATAAATTTAATAAATAATGATAATAATCGTTTAAAATTATTTTTAAAATTAAACAAAGCTTCAAATTTTATAGATTATGAAAATCAAAATTTACTAGATCAAAATACATCACATTCTCCTTCTTATTTTGTATTTGATATACAATTTTTTGGTCAACGTTTTCACACAAAAAAAATTCAAACAGGGTCTCAATTTATAATAGATGAATCATTTTTATTAGATTTTAATCCCTTAAATTCAGAATATGAATTAAATTATAATTTATTAAGAAAAATAAATAGTCCAATTCACATAGTAATATTATTATATAATGCAAGTGATAATTCAACAAAAATAATAAGTTCAAAATCAATAGAATGGAGATGGGCATTATGTTATGGTAATTATAAAATAGAAACAGAATTTAAAAGTCCATCATCATTAAATAATGTAAATGTAGGAACAGTAGAAATGACATTATCTTTAATTCCATTAATAGATAAATCAAATTTATTATCTCAAAATATGATAACAGATCAATTAAATGATGAAAGAAAATCAGAAATAGAAAAAACACAAGATTTTATACAATATACAAGTTTATGGTGGGAAGATTATAAATCAATTAGACCAGGAAATTCAAATAGAATTGTTAAATTATTTTTACCAACAGAAGATAGAGAAAATTATTCTTATAAACCAGCAACTTCTTTAATAGAAAATATATCTTCAGGAAGAGCAATTAATACTCCTTTTGAAGCTGCAAGATTTGTTTCTTTAATTCCTTTTGAAAGAAGAGAAAATCCAGGAGGAGAAAAAATTGAAATTTGGCATACAATGCATTCTTTTCTTTCTCTTATGAAAGGAGATGTTGAAGATCATGTAATTTTATTATGTAATTTACTTATTGGATTTGGTTTAGATTGTTTTATTGTTTCTGGAATTGCTGTTAATGGTCCTCATTTATGGATTCTTTCTAGAAATAAAATAAATAATAATAAATTTAATGTTACTTTTTGGGAAAGTTTAACTGGACAAAGAGTTAATGTTGATGATCCTAAAGTTTTTAGATTTTATAAAAAAATTCATTGTGTTTGGAATGATAAAAGTTTTTATGGTAATATACAAAAAGATGATTCTGTTTTTAATACAATTTATAATTTTGAAGATGAAACTCTTTGGAAAAGTATTCCTAAAGAAAAAATTGAAAGTTTACCTAAATATTCTATTACTCCTATTTTAGATGTTATTAATGTTGATAAATTTAAAATTGAAAATGATATTGAAAAAATATTAAAAAATAAAATTGCAAAATATAGAAATTCGATTGATTTAAAAACTGTTTTTGATATGAAATTAGCTCATTTAATTTCTCCTGCTTTAGTTAATTATGAAATGGAAAGAATTTCTAATTTAACTTATGGAAATGAAGAATTTAAACAAAGTGTTAAAAATAATGTTCCTGAAGGATTTACTTTTAAAGCTTATCCTTTTCAAATTAATGATTTAGATACTGAAAAAATGTTTCATATGATTGAAAATAATGATGTTGGAAAAGATATATTAAATTCAAGAGGTGATCAAGTTCAATTTGCTATTAGATGTAAACTTTATCCTTATCCACAAAATGTTTATTCTTGTTGGGTTATGTTTGCTGTTAAATATAGAGTTGTTAAATAATTTTTTTTCGGATTTTTTTTTTTTACTATTTAAAATTTGAAGTGAATTATAAAATAAGTTTTTTTTTTGTTTTTATTTTTTTTTATTTAATTTTTTAATATGTTTTTAAAATAATAAATATATTTATTAAGTTACTGATTTTAAAATATTATTGGTTAATATTTGTTTTTTAAAGAAGATAAAAGAATAAATTGATTCTATCAATGATTTTTTATATTTTATTTATTTATTTATAACATTATAATCATTAAAACTAAAAAATTATAAGAATTTACTACTTTATAATAGTAAATAATTAGTTAAATTATTAATATATTATTTTTATATTAAGAATATATAAATGATATAAAAAAAATTCTAAATTGAATAAAAGAAAAATTTTTAAACATATTTTAATATATTGATTTATGAAAATTTTAACAATTTATGGATATATTTTAAAAAAAAAGACAAATAAATAATAATATAATTGTTATATAATTATTATTTTTACTAAAATGAAAAAAAAATCAATTTTTTAACATATATATATATTTTTATCCTAATTATCAATTAAAGAAGAAGAAGAAAGATAAAAAAGCAATATTCAATATTCAATATTTTATATTTGGAAAAAAATATGAAAAAGATATTTTATCTTATATCAAAATACAAAGAAGTATAAATATATATATTTCTTCAAGTGATGTCATTAGATATAAAAAAAAAATCCCAGAATTGAAATAAAACAAAAAAATAAAATGGATATATAGATTTTTTTCAAATAATTGTTATACTTAGAGGAAAAAACTCGTTATTCTAAGAGTTTAAATGATAATTATGTAGATAAATTATATTTTGTGTTAGAGAGTGGAAATTATCTCTGCGGCAACATTAGAAGATTTTTAGGGTATTATATTCCTGTTTCTAATAAAATATATTTATCTAATGAAATTAATAGAGATAATATTGTCAAATATTCTTATATTTAAAACTAAATTGGTTGTTATAAATTGAATATATAATAAATTAAAATTGATTTTATTTGTAATCTTTGTGTTATTATTTGATGAATTTATTTTCAAAATATTTTTTTTCATTAAATTTTATAATTCTGTCATTTGAACTCATTTTAAAATTAAAAAATTATTAAAACAATCATTATTTAATCGATAAAGAATAATTCTTGAAAATTTCAATATTAAATATATATTTACCTAATTTCTAAATAAAAGGAATTCTTTTTTAAAATATTTTTAGCTTTTTTAGTCTTTTTTTTTCATCCATTTCTTTTCCTAATTCTTTATATTTTATATAATAAGGAAAAAATTTTTATCTTTCAAATTTAGAGTGAGATACCTTTCCCTTTATAATTTATAAGACAATTGACTAATCAAAACATAAATTTTGAACTTCTTTTTTTTTCATTTATAAAATAAAAAATTATCCAGAAGTTGATTTTTTTCTTTTTACAAAGGGATAAAATAACTTTAATTATTTTTTGTTTTTTCTTTAAGATTACATTATAAGTTAGATAATCTTATGAATATTGATATACTATTTATATAGAAAACTTATATTAGAGGAATATAATTTTTATATATTTTTTCTAATATTAGAAACAAAAACAATTAATATAAATTATTTTAAGAAAAGATTTTCTAAAAAAGAAGTTGGAAATTTTATTTCTTTGAAAATATTATTTTTCTTTAAATAACAAGTCCCTAAATTTTAATTTAAATGTTTCAATAAATTATTTATTATTTGAAATATAGATTGAGATGTTTAGGCTGTAGAATTTTTAGTTAAAATATTTGTAAAAAATTGGCAATTAAAAATCTGTTTTAATGTTTGAATATGGGAAATAATTTAAGGAAGAAAAGTTATCAATTTTGAATTTGAATTATTTCATTTATATTGTAATTATTAATTGAATAGATACAAAGAACAAATAATAAATAATTGTTGAATTAACTTTGAGGTTTTTTGTGTCAAATAAAAGAAGTAAAATAAAAAGGGAAAATATAAAGAATGAGAATCATAAAGGACAATTTTTAGAAGATTGAGACTATATCATTTTCAATATAATATTTTTAAATAAAATACTAAATTTAATTTTTGAATATTTTGTTCTTTTCAAGATATGATTAATTCTTTAAATAATATAATTTATTTTATTTATGAGATTTTTATTTTTAACTCTTTATAATATCATTTTGATTTTATTTTTATTTAATTAATTTAATATTAATATTTTTTTTTCACGAATTTAAATTATTATAATGATAGATTCAATAAAAAAGGAAGAAAAAAATCATAAATTAAAAAAATTATTTTTAAAAAATAATAATAGTTTTTAAATGAAGAAAAATTCTATTTCAATTTCTAAAAATTATAGTCAACCAAATTTATTTAAAGGTAATATTGATTTTGATAATTATGTTGAGGGAGATATAAGAAAAAAATTACATGAACAATTAAAAGATATAGATAATCAAATTGAAAATTTAGGAATAATATGTGATAATAAAAAAAAAAAATCTCTTCAGATTTATAAATCTTTTATAAGATTCAAAAAAGAGCAATTAAATAATGATTTGGAAAAATCAATTTCAAATTTAGAAAAAAATATTGATTATTATAAAGGAAGAATTTCTTTTGATTATTCAGGACAATTAAATAAATTAAGCAAAAAAGTTGAAAGTTTGGAGCAAGATTATAAAAATAACAAATTAGAATTAATGAAAATAAAAGAAGAAAAATCATCTCTTCTTTCAGATGCTAATTTTTATGAAAAAGAATTTGAAAAAACAAAAAATTTAAATGACTATTTAAAAACGAAATTAAAAAAATTAAAAGATAATAAAATTAGAAAAATTGAAATAAATCAAGATAGAAATAATAATTTTATAAAACAATATCAAACTGAAAAAATAAAATCTAGAGATAAAAAAGTTAATCATAGTTCTTCAATGCCAAATATTTTTAAGAAGAAAAAAGAAAAAGATGAATTTTATATTACAGGTTCTAATTCAAAGTTTGATACTTTAAGAAATAATCAGAGATTTTTAATAGAAAAAAATCTTAAAAGAAAAATGAGTTATATCATTAAAAGAATTAAAAAAAATATAGAAAAAGAAGATAAAAAAGGTTATAATTTAAGAAAAAATTTAAATAAAATATTTAAAAAAACAAATAATACTTATATGAATATTTTTAAAGGTTTATTAAATGATTTTAAAAATAAAGATTTAGAAACTAATTTAAATGAAGCTAATCATATTTCAAGTGTTAGTTGTTTAAATATAAGTTCATTAAATACTATTAATTTAAGTAAATTAAGCACAAGTAATGATGGATATATAAATAAATTGAAAAAAAAAGATATTGTATTGAATTTTTTAGAAAATAATGAAATTAAGAGATTAATATTCAATCTCTTAAATGAGAAAAAATAAAATTTTTTATAAAAATTAGTTTTTAATATATAATTATATATATTTTACTTATAATTTTTTTTTCTTTTTTTTTATATTTTACTCATCTATTTGAAAAAAGATATAATTAATTTGAAAATGCTGATTTATTCCATTGTGAAAAAACTAAAAACAATTAAATTAAACTTCAAGAAGATTATTATTATATTTTTTACTTATTGTAACAGCATCATATATAATTCTAATTACATTAAGTCCTTCAGGATAATGAGTCATAACATGTAAATTATGCTTTTCTTCATCCTCTTTTTTCATTCTATTTTTAACATTAAGAAACATACTTAATGCAATATAATCCAAAAAATTTAAATGAGTTTTTTGCGTATTATTTTTATTTATATTATTTATATTATTTATATTTTCATTTTGATAATGAAATTGAATAAATTCATAACAAAAAATAATATCCCATAATTTTATAGTTTTTTCAATTGAAAATTCTCTACAAAATAAACAAAGATACCATCTTGATAAAAAATAATCAAGTTCTTCTTCTTTAATTAATAGTTTAGATAAACTTTCATCAAATTTTTTTAATTCTATATAAAAAATATTATATACTCTTTTTTTCAAAATACTATCATAACAAGTAATAATATCTCCATGAGTTAATTCTAATTTTTCTTTTAAATTTTTATTACTTAAAAATGATTTTCCATTATTATTAAAAAACAAATAAAGATCTTTACTCATTAATCTAGTAAATAAAGAATATAAATCAGCTTCAATAAATTGATTATCAGAACAAAGAATATAAAATAAAAAACAAATATCTCCATTTATAATATCTGAATCAATAGTATAATCTTTATATAAAACATATAATATAATCGCACAAATATCACTCATTCCTTGAAAATAACCTGGATTTGGATTTTTTTTTGAAAAAATATATAATACATTACATAAATTTTCTTTTATTAATTTATTATGAAATAATTTAATATCTTGATATGTTCTTTTTATATCAAGTTTTATTAATGCTAAAACTTCTAAATCTTGTTGAGAAATATCTTTTTTTGAATTTTCATATTTTTCACTTCCTTTATCTTCATCACATAATATAAAGTTTTTTATTTTTTCATTTATATAATATGATTTATAACTATAATAACTACTTCTAAAATCATCTATTATCGTTTTCCATTCTTTTGATTCATTATATGGAAGAATATTTAAAAAAATTTGCCAAATATATGAACGATATTCTTGAGGAAGAGTTCCTTTTTTACAATTAAAAAAAATATCTTTTAATGAATCTTCTTTTTTTAAATATAATGATAAAAATGTATTAAATGAATTATATATTTCTTTTTTTATTTGACCATTTTTTTTAAGAAAATTTGATTTTTTTTCCGTTTCATTACTATTTCTTAAATTTGACATTTTTATTATTCCATTTATAATCAATATTTTTTTAATTTTTTTTATAATTAAAATATTAATTAATTAATATTATTTATAATATGAACACCAGCGAAACCTCTATTCCTTTAACACTTAATAATACCCAAAATACAGAAACATTAAATAATGAAGTTCAAATTCCAAAAAATAAAATTAAAAATGGTTTTATAATAATGGTGATAATATCATTAATTACTAATTTTGATAATGGAATTATACCTTGTGCAACAAAAGAAATAAGTATAAGTATAAAAGAAGATCCTAATAAAAAATCAGGTTCAAAAATAGGTTTTTTAGGAAGTGCAGATTATTTAGGAAGAATAATAGCTTCAATAATTTATTTAAGTATAATAAATAAAACAAATAGGAAAAATCTTTTAATTATAACTCTTTTTATAAAAGCAATCTCATCAATTTTAATTCTTCCTTTTCAATCAATATATATTCTATTTTGTTTTATAAGAATAATAAATGGATTTTCTCAAATTTATTTTACAATATATTTACCAATTTGGTGTGATCAATTTGGAGAAAAAAATAAAAGAACAATGATGATAGCTTTAATTCAATTAGGATTACCTTTTGGAATTGTTTTTGGTTATGGATTATGTTTAATAATAAAAAAAAATTGGGTATTATCTTTTATTATTGAGGGTATTTTAGTAATATTTTGTTGTATATTAGTATTTTATATTGATGAAATGTTATTTGACCAAAAATTAGTTAAAGATGAAAAAGAAAATAATAATGAATATTTTGCACTTTTTAAAATTACAGAAATACAAGATGAAAAATCAACAATTTTTATAAATTTATTTAAAATATTAAAAAACCCTATTTTTATGATAATGACAATGGGAATATCATTATCATATTTTACAATGGGTGCTTTAAAATTTTGGGGTCCAGATTATTTTATATATAAATTTAATGAATCATATGATTTAACATATATTATAATAGCACTTACAGGACCAACATTAGGTATTTTTATAGGAGGTTTAACAGGAACTTTTGTTGGAGGTTATTCATCAAAAAAAGCAATTATTGTTTGTTTTATTTTTACTTTAATTTCTACTTTAGTTGGAATTCCTTCAAGTTTTATTAATATTCCTATTCTATTCTTTATTTTACTTTGGCTTTATTTTTTCTTTAATGCTGGAGTTGTTCCTATTGGAACTGGAATTATAATTAATTCTGTTGATAATAATATTAAAGGTGATGCTGTTTCAATTAATAATTTTATTCAAAATGTTATTGGAAATTTGTTCCCTACTTATGTTTATGGAATTTTAAAAGAAAAATATCAACATGATTTTGCTCTAAAAAGTATGTTTTTTATTTGTATTGTTAATTCTATTAATTTACTTATTGGTTGTTTTGTTAGATATTTTTGTGATAAAGATGATTATTCTGATTTAAATGAAGAAAAAAAATAAATTGAAAAAATAATGTAAAAATAAAATAATTGATTTATATTAATAGGGAATTTATAAAATAAAAAGATGAATTTTATATTTATCGTTTTGTAATATACGATAAAAAGTAAGATAAAAAAAAGAATATTTTTTTATATTTAAATATTAGCTATATTTAGTTTTTATTTAATTAATTTAAATCTAACTATCCGCTTGAAATAGTATTTAAATTTTATTCATTATTTTGAAAAAGAATATTTTCTAATTTTTTCTTTTATTAATACAAATATAAATCACAAGAAGAGAAATGATAATTATAATAATTAACATAACTAAATCCAACAATAACATTTCTCTTTTTTTCCTAGAAACTCAATTTGGAAAATTCAAAATATTATAAATTAATATTTCATTAATCATGAGCATAGGTTCTTATTTCAAAAAAAACAAAATATATTTTTATCTTTTATTATATTTTTTTCTATTTAAATATTAATTCTTTTTCTCATATTAATTTTAAATTATTTCATTTTTTCAATTAAAGAATTGATTTTAATTTCAAGAAATTATAAATTTTGTTCCAGATTTTTTCCAAATTAATTTTCAAATTCAAGGTTTGGATATAGTTCCAGATTGGGGATTGGGGATTGGGGATTGGGG